>OX031010.1:103776810-103935810 GCA_943735925.1 Pollenia amentaria | reverse complement strand
GGGATTGAAATCCAGCAACATCGGTTTAGTAGGATCAGAACTATGAATCAAAATGTGGAACCACTACCGAAAAAAAAATTGATAATTTTGATACAAAAACAAACATAAATGGTGGAATAATGCACGGAATGACATAAAATAACTTGCAGGAATTCGCTTTATACGACTGCATATCATAATGTTAAATTTCGTGAACACCGGTCCATAATTGACCATAGGCCCCATATAAACCCCTCTCGCGGAAAACAGTTTATTGCGCCTAAAATCGTAATTAATAACGCTATTATATTAAAATTTGGTACGTCACGGTTTTATAGAACCACAAATAACACTGTAACATTTTTTGAAGATCGGTCCATAATTTATACTAGGCCCCATTTAAACCCTACTCCCGGAAAACAGCTTAGTACGCCTTAAACCGCAATAAATAACGCTAGCATACTAAAATTTGGTACGTCACGGTTTTATAGAACCAGAAATCACACTGCCAAATTTCGTGAAGATTTGTCCATAATTTACCATAGGCCCCATATAAACCCTACTCTCGGAAAACAGTTTATTGCGCCTAAAACCAAATAAATCCCACTTTGGGAAAATAATTAAATTCACCTAAAACAATCGCAGATATAAAAATGTTTAACTTAAATTCATATGGCCAGAAAAAATATCATGCAAATTTGTGAAATTTACTGTTAACGCTAAAACTAATTATACTGCTGTATTGAAATTTATTCTAATAAAAAAAAATAATACCAGAAATCAGTCTTTAGAAATTTGGGATGATTGGTCCATAATTTACCGTAGGTCCAATACAAATAACGCTCCTAAAAATTATTTTAGTTCGGCTCAAACTGTTACGAATCATGATATTTTACTCAAGCCAGTTCGAAGTTCTAACAAGAAACGCATAAAATTTTCTTATTGTCGGTCAATAATTTAATTCAGGTCTAAACCGCAACCAATTTTAATGCTGACGTTCGTTCTTGTGAAGCTTAGTTAATAATATATATGTATTTATCATATAGAGCCCACTCCTGTCGGTGGAGGGTATCAAAGATTCGGCACAGCCGAACACTCTAACTTGTTAATTATGGTTTTCTTTTTTAAGCATTATTTTTTTTTAATATGGTCACATATTTTCTCTCTCTTTGCACAAACAATAATAAAATTTCTCAATTATTAAAGCTGCTAGTTATTCGTTGTTATTGTACTTTATACGACGAATTTACTCAGCGAAGTTTTACTGAAAAATTCGTTGTGTTGGGCGAAATTCATCGTTCGTCCCAGTTATGTTCCTAGCATTAAGCTTCAAAAGTCCGTTTTTATAAAGATTAATTAATAACATATAGATAATTTCCAGAGCACACTCCTGAAATATTCGAAATATCGGTGGAGGGTATCAAGGATTCGGCACAGTTAAATATAGCACTCTAACTTGTTTTGGTTTAAAATGTGTTTAAGCCACAAATCTATAAATCAGTTAACATACAAACAATTTGGACGTTCAAACTACAAATACAAACAATATGAATTTAACAAAATTTATTGTAGTGCTGCCACATGTTAATTTTTAAACTATGTATATATAATACATGTGGCACTGATTTTCAGCTGTTGAGCTGTTAAACTACATATAAATTTAAGTTTGGTTCAACTAAAACAGCGTTTAAACATTCACTGAAATATTAGCCATTAGAATAGTGAATACACTTTCAGAAAAATCAATTGGTGTTTTTGATGAGAATAGTACAAAAACCACAAAAAACTTGTTGCATGAAAAATATTAAGAATATTCTAAAAATAAAAACAAAACAAATTTTTATATGGAATGATTTTACCACAAATTGTATGGGGTATGTTTTTAAAATAATAATTCAAGATTTGTATTTAGTTTATAATATAACTTTGCTATGTAATAAACAAATATTTATTCAAGTTAATTAAATTGAAATTTTTTATAAAGTAAAAAATGTTTTCTTGTATTCCATCTAAAAAAGGCTCCGACATGTAAGTGCAATCCATTTAAATTGTTGAATAAAATATACCAACTTTGTTAATGTTTTTAAATAATTAAACTTTTAGCAAAGTGATAGCTTTCGGCAACGTTTTGGTAAGCTACACGGCCTACCTGGAGGATACTAAACTTTTAGATCGCTATAAATTATCTATGAATTCAAAATGCGAAATTGACTCAACAACATTATCCCAAGTTTCAGCTGAGGTCATTGCGAATAAGTAAGTAAATACCTGAATAAATAATTTATTAACACCTTTTCCTAAACCTTATCAACGAAACTATAATCACGTTTTAAATTGATCTATAAATTTCTGTTTGTATGAATATGTCTTTTAAAAATTTGGTCCAAAGTCGGAATCTTTGAAGGCAATAACGCAAAGTTTACTTTTGTTTTTTTTTTTAAACCCCGGGAGGCCAATTCCTGTTTTATGATAATGTGAAGTGAACAAAATAAATTCATTTTCATTTTCATTGAAACTTATCACTCTAGCTTTTCATAAATACATACGAGGGCGGATCAATAAGTCCGTGACTTTTTGAATGATACAGTTTTTTTTACAAAAAAAAATAAATCTATTTTTCAACATAATCTTTTTTTTGCTCAATACACTTAGTCCAACGTTTCTCCAATATGTGTACTCCTTCCAAAAAATAAGATTTTTCGAGGTCCATAAAATAGGCTTTTGTTTGACCAATAATTTCAACGTTGGAGCTAAATCTCTTTCCACCGAGCCATTTCTTTAGGTTCGGAAATAGGAAATAGTCACTGGCAATATGGCGGATGAGGTACCAATTCGTAGCCCAATTCATGTAAGTTTGCCATTGAGACTGCACGTTAAATCGGTCCAATAAGTTGGCATAATATTCGCCGTTTATTGTTTTTCTCTTTTGAAGGTAATCGATGTGGATTATCCCGCGTGCATCCCAAAAACTGTTGCCATCACTTTATTGGCGAACAAACTTACCTTGGCCTTTTGTTTAGACTGCTGCTTGGTCTCCGGAGTGTTGTAATGTTTCATCCACAGTTACAAAACGCGCAAAAACTCATTTGAATTGCGGTTAAACAACTCCAAAGAATACTTTGAAGTTGTCACACGATTACGTTTATGGTCAATTGAGAGCAAACGCGGCACCCATCTTGCAGACAGCTTTCTTAAACCCAGCTGATCATTTAAAATCGAAACCACACTTCCATATGAAATGCCTATGGCATCAACAATCTCACGCAATTTGTACCTATGAAACTTCTGCAACTAAATTATCAAAATTTAAAATCAAATTCAAAATAAAAAATACTAATTCTTTTAAAGCAACATTCCAAATAGATTTTGTTTGTTTTTAAGTAGCATATGTTGCTTCTTTAAAACAGGTATTTGTTCGCGTCGTAGGAGGGTTGCTATTTTCAGTTCAGCAAGTCTTTATCTTTAACTTTGAGAAGTTTTACGACATACACCATTTCGTTCTTCGTCTTTCTTGTTGGTATACATATTTAACGCCAGCACCTGAAGCCTTACCACCAGATATTGCATGGCTTTAAGAGGCAACATTTCCTGCACAGTCGTCCACAGATGCATCAAATGACTGCTCAATATTTCTATTGGTATTTGGCGTTTCATCACAGTCGAATGCCTTTATTTTCGTTATTGTAATGATATTTTCTTTGAAGGGGATATTGTTTTATTTCGCGTATGAAGTGTAAACACAGCGAACACAGCAATATCCGAATCTAACATTATATTTCTCTGGTTTCCATGAGCAACTGCGTATATCTTAGATCAAACTATGCGCTAGGTATTGAACTTTTTGAACTTGGTTTAAACGTTAAAAAACCGGAAATTGTTCATCTTTTTTTTTTTTAGAATTTTTAGCGTTTAGAATAAGGAAATATGAAATCTACATCGCAAAGCCGAAAAATGGACATACGCGGTTGACCACAGATATACAGTGTAACCACCTTTGGTGAAGCTTATTAGTTAATATCAACCCTAAATTAATGCGATACTCGTACTTTTTCAATTGTATCCCACCAAGAAAAAGCTTCTGCTTATTAATGCCTAATTGATACTTAGAAAGTTAAATAGCTTTAATAGCTTGTAAATAAATGAAAATAAGAATTCATTTTATATGGGGGTAATATTTTCCCTGCCCTTACCAAGGTAATTTTATACTACCAATGGTTCTTTTCACTTGCCATCTCTAAATTTGGCGCCATCTGCAGTAACCATTTTTTAAATAGGTGATTTGTAGCATTTATTTTTATTGTCCGTCCACATTCACTTCTAAAGAGTTTATTATGTATTCCTTTGATTTCCTCTGACGCACTTTCCTCATAGTAATTTTTCATTCTTTTTCAAAAAAAATTTTCTATGTGAATAATTTTTCATATAAAAACATCTTGGCACTAGTTTTCACTTTATCACAAAAAGGTAATCGACAAAGTTGTGTAACTGTAAAAAATATTTTGTTTCGTTCCAATTTTTTTTTCATGTGAAAACTGTTTTAGGCTCTTTTTCATTTGTCACTAAACAGGAATCAAAAGTACTATGAAAATGTGAAAAAACTTTTCATTACACAATTTCATAAAACAAGAATTTGCCCCCAGGGACGAAGATTAAAATTTGACTTTGATTTCGTCCAGCCCATAAATAAAAATCCTCCATAACCTTTATATAGGAATTATTTGACATTTTACGATCTCCTGGGTCCACTTTTAGGTTTTTTTAACTTTCGCCGACGTTAAAAATGCTAACCAAAAGTATGAGAAACTTTTAAGAAGTAGGATTATTTTTTCTAGGGGGAATTTTTCCTCCTTGGTCCGATTTATTTTTGAGCTTTACCAGCCTGTGACCATAACACATATTTCTGCCAATTTTCATCGATCTAGGGGGACTCAATAACTTTTAACAAGCAATATAACCTAAAAAAAGTAATGTCCGGCTAGTTTGGCAAAATACCCCTATACGCAAGGGCTAGCGAAATATTTAAAATAATTATATAAATAAATATCTAAATGTTG
Organism: Pollenia amentaria; assembly: GCA_943735925.1. Taxonomy (NCBI): domain Eukaryota; kingdom Metazoa; phylum Arthropoda; class Insecta; order Diptera; family Polleniidae; genus Pollenia; species Pollenia amentaria. The sequence goes on along the minus strand of OX031010.1, from coordinate 103,930,777 downwards.
TTTTTTTTTCATAAAAACGACCTAGAGCTTAAATAAAAATATAAAAGTTAATATATCTTTTAAATATTAGACATTTTTCATTTTTCGAAATTATTCTATGAGTTAAATTTCAGTTATGTATTTCATAAAGCTTTTCGTAATAGCTCTATTCCTTAAATTTTTTAGAAATGACTTTATACACTACCAGACTATTATATTGTATTTTCTGGTAGTGTATAAAGTCATTTCTAAAAAATTTAAGGAATAGAGCTATTACGAAAAGCTTTATGAAATACATAACTGAAATTTAACTCATAGAATAAATTCGAAAAATGAAAAATGTTGAATATAATAAAGTTGCTTATTTTAAATATTAGTTTCGAGACAAAATTTTACTCAATTTGTCATTCCATATAGAACTTTTAAATTTTTCTCCTAAGACCCTATAAAGAATATATATACATGGGTATTTATTTAATCGGCCTTTTGCTTTAATCGGTTCTTCGCTCGATTAATTAACCGAGGTTTTGGTTTAATCGGTTATTTCAAGTTATTTCAATAAATAAAAATGCATAAATTATTTATTATTTGGAGCTTTTATAAGTAAAATAAAACAATAACATAACAAACATAAAAAGAAACGAGCAAACAAAAAAATAATTCATAAAAATGTAATACATATGTTTTAATTAATACATAAATATTACGTATTAATTGAAAAATAAACTGTGAGATCATTTTATTAGTTATTTTAATAGTTTAAGTAGATCTTATAAAATAATCATTTGGAAAAATAATTTGGTTTAAATGTTTTGAATTAAGCGATTCTTTTTTTTAAGTTTTGATAAATTTTGCCTTGGAAAAAATTCTTTCACTTATCGTTGGTGTTGGAGAAATCGAAAGCAACCAGTAATACAGAATATCTAATTTCACAGTCCTTTTTCTGGATTTCTCTAAACATATGAAATCTTCCATCATGTCATTAGAGTCCTGTTTTATTTATTTTTAATTTCTAACACTTCTTATTGTTTTGGTTAATTATGTGCAAAGATTGATATTAGAAGATATGAGAAGAAAAAACTATCTAAACACATACATATAAAAAGTACGTGAAACAAAAAGCTGTTGACAGCAAACTCTTCCCTGCTAGCATTTTGTATCATAATCGAATCTTTTAGGAATCAGCTTAAAGAGCAAAATAACCGCATATGAGCATATTTTTCAATCATAAATCATACTCTCGTTGTGAGAAAATGGTACCCTACCGATGTGTCTACTCAAAAAATCATTTGTGATATAATTTGCTGATTCCTTTTTGATCATATGTATGAATCATATGTGAATCCTTTTTCAATCGCTCTAGTGATAAATCAGTTTTTAATCTCAAAAGTAATTTGAAAGGGCTCATTTAGGTTAATTTTACAAAAAATTATCACCCAAATACTAGCTGGGTTATTTAAAATAAAGATCACTGAACACCTTTTCTTTTTGTTTCTATGAAAAAATATTTTCTAAACACATACCTTTTGTATATGAGACGAAATAAAAAATTAAAAACCAAAAAAATCGGTTAATCGACTGAAATTAGCCGGGTTAATAGTTAGTCGAAAGTAGCCAATTTTAAATTAACCGATTAGTTAATCGGGTAGTAATTAATCGGTTAATCGATTAACATATAATTGAATGAATACCTTAATATATACCAAGCAAACAATTACATTGCAAAGTAATGAATTTAAAAGCTTAAATAACTACTCTTCACTATTTATTCATTGGCATTTGAACTCATTATTTAAAAACGGTGATGACAAGTACTTACCACCCTCGCTTACAGGGAGTTAAATAAGCCATTACCACTTTCGCTTACAAATAGGGAGTTAAATAAGCCATTACCACGTTCGCTTACAAATAGGGAGTTGAATAGGGCATTACCACGTTCGCTTACAAATATGTACTTCACATTGTTATCAACAAAACTGAATTTGTCAAACAAATTGTTTTTAATTTAATTTACTTCCTAGTGTAAAATTTGACTTCCCTGCATAAAGGACATATTCATACCCAATAAACCAGAGAACGATATGATTGCAAAAACGATATGATATTTTCATGGAAAGACGATATTATATTGAAAGGTACAATTCAAATACTATCGTTTATGATACAAGATCGATATCATATATAATAATTTATATCACCTAGACGATATCGTTTTAATATCGTTTGGTTGATTGGGTAGTGTAGTTTTTATTCAAATTTTTATTTTTAAAATACAAATAAAAATCAATTAAATATTTAAAATTTTCATATTTAAATCTATTACAAATTTGTTTAAATTTATAACAAATAAAAAAAAAACAAATTGTAAGAAAAAATATGTATTTAAAATCACCCATTCCTCGCACGGGAGAAACTGTTACACGTGCTGATTCGTATGAGAGATACTTCCATAACACAGCGAAAGATTGTTTTATTAATCATAAAGGAAATCGTTTATGATCTATATAGAGATTATCTACCGAGTCTTTCAAAAAGCATGCCAAGAGTCCTATAAGACTCATGAAGAGATTATTTTACAACTCGTGAAAGGCTCAGCCGTATAACTGAGCTACCTAAATAAGGGAATCAAGCGTATTTTTCATGTCAAAACTTCTAATTTTCATACAATTTATATCAAACAAACCTTACGGTCGCGAAATCAACACCATCATGTCGGAAAATCTTATTTTACAGATCCTAAGGTCGGTTTGTTTTATTGAAATTGTATTGACAATATAATTTTCATATTTCAAAAACGCTCTTATTTAGGTAGCTCAGTAATTGTTATATGACTCTTACAGAGTCTCAAAAGGTTCAAAAGTTTATAAAAAAATTAATAAATAAAAAAATAGATGTTTTTGTTTTTGTTACTCGTCAGATAATCATCAGAAGATTCGTTTAGGATTTGTTTATTAAAAATAATCGTCTAACAAACATTCTAATGGATTAATTTATGAATTATTTATAAATTTCGTTAATCAACTCATAAGCAAGTGCTTATGTATCAGATTATATGTCAGCCATTACTAAACTACTTCTATGTAATGCAGATGTTATGAAGTAGTCATTGAAAAGTAAGTTGTTAAGTAATTGCAAGTCATTACCAAATTGTTGAGTAATTTTAAGCCCGTTAGGTAAAAACACGCTCACTTCCGAAATCCTTAACAGCAAATACGATTTCTGATGATAAATTATTTCTCCTAATTAGTTTGGAATTGAAATCGAAATCACAATCGGCTTAAAAGGAAAATAATTATGTACCCAAAATGTGGAGTAGACTTCTTAATAAATTTATATTTAAATTTTTTTAACACAGTATTTTCTACTGAGAACCAAGGTTATTTTCTCTCTTAATTGTATTATAATAATAAACATATCGTTGCCTCCACTCGTAAAGGAGCTAACTCAGTCAGTTTTTGATGCAGTATAATAGAGTACAGAAAAATACTAGTTTGCAAAAAAACATATTAGAGTAATTCACGTCACCATTTTTAGTCTTGCAAAAATGGTAAGTTTTTTTTAAACATAACAACAACTATATAGAAAATAATTTCGCATTGACTCTTGCACCTCGCACTACCCATGACCAAGTTCGAAAAATCAGTGCAAGTTCTTGCACAAAATATATATTAAACGTCAGTTGAATAAATCTCATAAAATATAAACTTTTTATCTAATAATGTACCAAAGATAGAAATTATTAATGTAATCATCAACCGTATAATTTTTTTGTGCAACAAGACAAAATTAAATGGACTATTTTTTAAATTTTATCAAAATGAATTCTTCAAAAAATAAACAAATCAAATTCAAGAAATATAAAAAAATATACAGATTGCGAAATCCAAAAAAAAAAATAGATTATTTAGCAGACAATCGAAAATAAACTCTAATAAAGGATGGCGTCTGTTATTTTGCACCTGCATTTATGCACTTGCTGCTAAAAACTTCGCTTTTTAGCATTTTTGCACGACTAAACATTTTGACGTGAATCACTCTATTATTTTATATGTTCTATTTGCTGTTTTGCACTGCTGCGTAAAACTGCTTAGTCGAATATTGTTAAATAAAAGGTAATAAGACTCTTTTAATATGAAATAAACTTTATAACAAAATATTAACACTTGTTGGTTTTAAACTTTGAAACAAGTAAAATAAAACACTCGTAATATTGTATTATCAAACTACGTTTTTAACTTTTGCTAGTTTTGATCGGACCTTTAAAGAACAGCATAACAATTAGTCAATTCACAAGGTATCCTAACATGTCATATTGTCAAAATGTCCTAATATTTCACAATGGTTTAAAAATATTGTTGTACGGCTCAGCCGCTCAGCGCTGGACTTTTCTGATTAATTACGACAGCACAATAAACACAGCAAGCAACGTTCTATTTATTTAAGACACTTTTTGTTAACAAACCAACAACAATATTTTTAAACCATTGTGAAATATTAGGACATTTTGACAATATGACATGTTAGGATACCTTGTGAATTGACTAAATGTTTATATATTTTTTTTAATAGATTGGTTGTTTAATTAACATTTTTTATCAAGGCCCTAATCATGTACAACGCAGCGCAACGCCACAGAACTAACGCAACGCCAAAGAATAACATTGAAAGCACAAACAATGTCATAAATATTTTGTAATTTTGTTGTTGCTTTCTGTAGAAATTCACATTGCGTGTTAAAATTTCAAACGCTCCATTGCTTGTGTCGTTGACAATTTTAAAACGGTACATGAATTTCTGTTGAAAGCAACAACAAAATTACAAAATATTTATGACATTGTTTGTGCTTTCAATGTTATTATTTGGCGTTGCGCTGCGTTGTACATGATTAGGGCCTAAGTTAAATGGTGACGAATTCGCATATGGGTTTAATTTATAAAAAAAAACTTTTCTGAAAATAACACTCCTTTAAAAATCATACTTAATAGCGATGTGTGATGAGCATTGCTTTGCTAAATGTATAAACCTAATATAAAGTAACTATTGAGCAAAATATTCTTGAAATTTCCATATGTGTGGTTAAGAAACCATTCCCTTATCTTCCCCAAATAAAAGCCTATTAGATGGCCAACTGTCTACAAACAATTATCCACTTGCTTGGAGTTAACAAAACTGCCCATAAAGGCCCTAAGAGCCACCTCGATCCCCCAGCAATGTTTTCCCTTATCAATTCAACGTCGGAAGTAGCCACGGACTTGCCAGCATAATTGCCCCCCACCAAGCACAGCATCCATACGTAAGACTAGATCTCACCAACGATGTGTATAGCCATCCCACGTCTGACGGTCCGTTGCTACAAGTCGATGATCAGCAAGCATAGTCAGAATTGGGTCGCCTGTAAAATACTAAATTCTTCTTTATATACATATAGTTACCTAAAACGCAAAAGGCCCTATATAAATTTTTGAAAGTTTTACAGGAGAAGCAAAGAAGAAACTATTTAAAATAATTCTTAATATAAAAATTTTGTAATACCAAATTTTTATCAAAAATCAATTTCAAATAGAGAATATATTGACTAAAATATAATTGTATATAAAAAAGTAAGTGCAATATCTAAAAATGTGTTTGTCAACAATTTTTTAATTTAAATAAAAAAAAAAAAATAAAAAAAATTTAAATGATGAATGAATAATTCAATGGTGAAAAAAAATAAAAAATTATTTTTATATTTTGATACTTAAATTTATTTTGCCTTCAATTTGTTTTAATTTTATAACTAATTTTTTTCGTTAAAGTTTCGCTTACATTTGACACTAAAGGCATAACCATAAAACGCGTAGCCTAGCTTAACCTACTGTCATAAGTTAACAAAACGTCTCTCAAATGTATGTATTTAAAACAACAAAAACAAAATAAAAAAAAACATTTGATTCCGTACGGAATGTGCGATCAGTTTCGCACTTTGCTTAAGCAAATGACAGTTTCATAAAACTTAACAAAAAGTTTTTTTAAGTTCAATATGGTTAGGCTCATATGATTTACATGTATTCGCATATTTGCTTAAGCCAACTAATGTTGGGCCTTAAGTTACTGGAAATATTCCAGTGAAAACAGAAACAGTGCATGGCCCAATTAGTAGGTCTGCTCGAAACGCCTGCTGACTTTTTGTAGAGTTGTGTTTTAATCGTGCAATGGTTTTTGTAGCAATAGTTTTTGACATCTTGTCCATTTCTTACACAAACAATTGCATTGGGTTTTAAAATCTTTAACATAATTTACACAAACAAAATGTGTGTTGGTTTTTCTATTGTTGCATTGTTGTAGTATTGCGCAGACCTACTAATTAGGCCATGAATCAGTGTTGTCTTTTTTCACATTCAAATGCAGAAACCACTCGTAAAACTGCTCTGAGTGGGGAAGCAGCTCGCGCTCGTTGTCATTATTTTTTAATGACAATCAGGTCGTCCTTGTTTGTCTACTTTTCGTGCGTTTTGCGGTGTCACCTCGCATTGGTTAATGGCGTGGCGTCGTATAACTGTACCGAGTTATAGTTTTTGCGGTTGTCAGCATTGACTTGATGCAATCGTTTTTAACCTTACTGTTTTTTAATGTGTTTGTCTGGTGGAGATGTGACTGGTGGAGACCAAAAAATACTCTGGAGTGGATTCTGAAAGCTCTCGCCTTCCTATACGAAGGTTCAGGTCGAACGAGGACTTGCGGTTGAGGCTCCAAAATTTCGTGGGATACCCTGGCAATATGACTAAAATAGTCAGCCAAAAACTTTAGTTTTAGGAAAATCAAAAAAAAAAAAAAAAAAAAAAAAAAAAAATACAGAAACACTTTGAAAACGCTTGAATTTTTTGTTTCACACTTCATGTGAGAAATTTTACGATGAACGAGCTACTGTTATTATTAAATTTTATATGACTACAAATTATATTACCAACTTTCATGATGATCAGTCCATAATTTGCCACAGGCCCCACATAAAGCCGCCTTCCGAAAGTCACTTTAAAGTTTAAACGAATCTTTAGCCCAACAAAAGCATACATACACATTAGAGCGTACCACCTTACAAGGAACAAAAGTGCGCCGTACCACCTCAAATATAAAGTATTTTTGCAAGGAGGATTCGAAAAATATTTTTTTTTGCCGAAAAAAACATAGCATTTGCTTTTGTTTGGTAGCGAACGGGTTAGAGAAGCAAAAGAGGTAGACCAAGGCGAATTCATTTATCAGGTGGCGTTGAAAGCACAGCTGTGCTACTTTTTTTTCTTACTTAGGGAGAGAAATGTCAAAAGTTGCTTGTGTTTTTGACATATCGATCAACGAAAGCAACAAAAAAATACATTGATGTGTTTTTGGTGTTGTTACTTGTTGTAGTATCGACACCACCGTATACATAAATTCGCCTTGAGGTAGACAAAAAGACACGATTTCGATACATAATATTTAAAGACCCCACTGTAAATGCTGACTGCTGCAGGAATTATAGTAGTTCTTCCTTGGCAAAACTTAAATGATTTTTAGCAAGCTTTAATTTTCTAATTAAATTTATAAATGTTTCTGCTGGAATTATCGAATTACTTCCTTAACAAAAGTTTAAAAGTTTCTTGCGAGCCTTCATTTTCTGACATTAGCGTGGTACGAACAGAGATCTGGCCCCTAAGGGCAGAACATTGGTCTTCATACTTTTAGATCGGACTGTAATTGCCTAAGATATAACGAAAAATGTAAAAAGGCGAAACCTCCTTGCAAAAATACTTTATATTAGAGGTGGTACGGGGAAACTTTTTTTTTTAGGTACCGTCTAATACACATATCGCTCATTTCGTGCAAGACCGTCACAACTCAAAATTTGGCATTTTCGAGTTAGTAATGCAGAAATGTTCTCCTCTTAAATCTCTACAAATTGATCTAAGAACGGAGAGAATTATCGAAAAAATAACGGTAATACAGAGCTTTTGACGCTATGACCTCTTGTAACAAACTTGAGCAATTAACATCAACAAGGTCACATTTCAGTTTTTTTGTTGGCATTCCTCTTGTACATGTGGTTTTCTTTGTAGCAAAAAAGAAACATTTGATTTTATAACTGTATATAAAATAAATAATAAAATAAATAATAATAGGTTGGAATCTTAAAAAGGCTCTCCTGTAAAGTTTCAAATTTTGAGTTGTGACGGTCTTGCACGAAATGAGCGATATGTACATACATTCATACATATATATTTAATTGCAGGGAACAATATGAGCCAAAAATAGGCGGTTCGGCTATGAATACGGTTTGCATTTTAAAATCGTTGGGAACGAATGCGGTATTTTTTGGAGCTTGCGGAAAAGACGATCAGTCTGAAATAATTTTTGAGCTTTTGAAAAGTGCTAATATGGACAGATAGTAAGTACATTGATTAACAATCACGTCATTACGTCTATACTTTTAATAATTCAATATTTAATTTTTTTCCCAAAATTCAGCCATTTTAAACTACAAAATGTACCCAATGCAAACACAGGCCGTCGTATTTCATTGGTGCACCGGGATTCGAAATCTTTGTATACCTACAATGGAGCATCAACTAAATTTACAACATTTTTTTTGCAACATATCGAAAAAGAAGAGAACGGTTCCTTTCTTAGGCCTACAAATCGTAAACAAATTTTTTATGTTGAAGGATTTTTTGCGTCAAACTGTGAATCAGTTACTACGTTCATAGTACGACATTATCTTGAGGGTCGTAGATATCTGGCTCTAAATCTGAGCGCTGACTACATTGTAAGAATCAGTTTCCCTCATTTGCTGTTTTTAGCCCACAACTCGTTATTCATATTTGGCAATAGAAGTGAGTTTGAAGTATTTCGTGAATGCTGGGGTGCTAATAGTATAAGGGAGTTTGCCACATCTTTAGCAACTGAATCAAAACTTCCTAAGATTCTTGTGATTACAAATGGCTCGGAAAGTGTTGAACTGATAACAAATTATGTTTATGGTAAATCAAAACCCGGTAATTTATTGTTCTATACTTTCAATGTTACACCAGTTGAAAATATTACGGATACTACTGGATGTGGTGATATGTTTGTTGCAGCCTTTTTGCATGAGTGGTTAAAAAAAAGTTCGCTTTGCCAATGTGTTCGTGTGGCTATTTTTCTTGCAACGAAATCAATACAAAAGCATGGGCGATTTCCACAAAATCCTGAAACTTCTTCAAAAGTTTAGTTGGAACATTTGAAAATTGTCAGATATTTAGAGCCTCATATTAATATTGTTCTTAGTTTTCCGGTATTATTTAAGAAAGACAAATAAATGGAAAGAAAGATATATAAACCTATCGAAAATGGTAAAAATTCGTTCATTATTTTACCCAATACAAAAATTTTTTTGGAATGGAGATTTGTTGGGATCTTGTTGTATATACTTTCCCCCATATTCATAATAAATATTTTTGATTAATAAAAGATTTATCAAACCTAAAATATTTTTTATGAATATGGGGATTTGTATATACGAAGCAGGGGTGCCAGATAATTTTGATAAAAAATCAGCATATTTTCAAAAAATAAATCGGCATTATCGGCACTTTAATTAAAAAAAAATCGGATCAATAAAACAAATCTTTATTAACACAAAAAATAACAAAATAGAATAATTCAGCATTAACTTACTTATAAAATATAAAAATTAATGAAAAAAATATTTTTATAAATAAATTGTAGGTAATTTAAAAAAATTTTGTACATTAGGTTAAAATTATTTTTATAGTGGAAATTTTTTTTTCAACATTTTATTTTAACAAATATTTAATAGGTAAATATTTGAGTATAATATAGTTTAATTAAATCAATTTTAATATCAACATCAAAACAATTTGCATTATTAAATTTTAAGTAATCTTTAGAAAAAAAGAATTCCATTTTCCAGGGAACATCGAAATTTGGTTTTATTAATATTCACTTGGCTACAAATTCTTAACACATTTGCGGAAGAATAGTGAAGGTCCATAATTTGTTGTACAAACTTTGACAGCACTGGAAATGCATCCGAAGAAGCTCCACGTTTTAAGTCTGAAATATTTTGCCAAAAAGTTTGCAAATTAACTTCAATTCTTTCTAAATCTTTTTAAAAATTTTAACTTTCTAAATTCAGAGCCTAAAATTTGTTTTTCTTTTTCAGAAATAAAGATGGGCAACTCCTTTAACATATCCATAAAAGAAATATTTTCTTTTTTTCATAATTTTGTTAGGGTTAAGCATATTTAAAGATTTATAAGATTTTTGTTCAAAATCAAAACGTTTTAATATTTGATTTGCAAGTTCTATATAAACATGAATACAGTTATTAACAATTTTGGTTATTTCGCTTTTGTTGAGTTTTGATTTTGATAGTAACTTATTAGCCAATAAGCCCAAATGCTCCTCATCAAAGTTCAAAAAATTCTTTGTGTTCATAAATTCCCTTAAGTAAATAAAATTTTTTAATCGTTTTTTTTATAAAATTAATTAATACAGTTTTAAAAACACTTTCCATTTGGTTTTAAAGGGTATGACGAGTGCTCCAAAATTACACAAAATTAATAAATTACACGTTAACAAGCAAAGATACCGTGGCTTAAGTGTTTATAAAAAAATGGGCATTTTTAGAGCAAAAATCGGCAAATCGGCACTTTGATAATTTTAAGGCAAAACGTCGGCAAAATGCTGGTAAATCGGCAAAAAATGGCAGGCCAGTTACGAAGGCGAATTCATACTGGTAGAGAGAGAGAGAGAGCGAGAGGGCTATGTCAAGTGAGTTATGCAAAATATATTTATGTATTAAAAATTATTTTTTTTGGGAAAAACTTAAGCATATTTTGCATGGAAATAGCAGGAAAAACTTGCCCTGGTAATAACCAATCCATGCATTTTGAAATGTTTGTTAATGCTACAAATAAAATATTTAATAAAACGATTCTTACATATGTATTCCTATTAAGAGCCAAAAGGAAAATTGATTAGGGATTAGAAAAGCAAAAAATTTGTACACTTTCACTTATACATAGATAATAAATATGTATGTGTGTATTTTCCCTGTATTTATTTGTCGCATGGTTGGCAACCGATACCGATACCAACACCTTTTAAGTACCGCTTAAATTGAATACCGGTATTGATGACGATACCGAAATTATTATTTCGGCTAAAATAATGATAAACTTATACCGTTTCCCTTAATACCGGTATAACTGCTTTGGTATTAAAAAATAATATACATTTTTCAAAGAGTAGAAAAAAATTAAAAGTTTTAATATAAAAAATATTTGTTAACTTAAAGGAAACTCTTTCAGAGAAACGCAGAGACAATTTTCAGTAGTTTTTGTCAATTAAAAAAATTGTTTGAAAAGTATTTCAATTTATTTAATGTGATAATTGAATCAAATATTTTCTTAGTTGAAAAAAATTTTTTTAATAATTTAGTGGTTTTGAAATACATTTTTAAATAAAATATCAATTATATAACAAAAAAAACTTGATTGATTTTTTTGCTTAAAATAAAATAATTAAAACTTGTAGAAAAATAAAATCAACACATTGTTGAATAGGAAAATTTTTTTAATTAAAATATCATTTATTGAAAAAAAGTTCACAATTTTAAATTTTAACAATTTTTAGTAATCAATATAATCATTTTGGCAATAGGTGCAAAATCGAAAAATTGTTTGCTTGATACTACGGTATTCATTTAATAGGGCTTGGCTTTTATCGGTTAATCGCTCGATTAATTAACCGATTAATTAATCGCTCGATTAATTAACCGAGGTTTTGGTTTAATCGGTTAATAATCGGTTAATATTGTTTTTGATCGGTTAACCGATTAATAATTTTTTTATAAATCAAGTAATTTCAATACTTAAAAATGCATAAATTATTTATTATTTGGAGTTTATTAGTAAAAAATAATACATAACATAACAAACATAACAAACAGTTCTTCAACTAAAACGAACCAACAAAAGAATAATTCATAAATATATTTAATTAATTATGTCTTAATTAAAAAATTAACTGTAAGATCATTTTATTAGTTATTTCAATAGTTTAAGAAGATCTTATAAAATAATCTTTTATACAAATAATTTTGCTTATATGTTTAGGATTCAAGCTTTTATTTTCTCTAGCTTGGATAAAACTTGAAATTGAAAAATTCTTTCATTTATCGTATATGTTGGAGAAATCGAAAGCAGCCCAAAAAATATAATATCTAATTTCTCAGTCCTTTTCCTGCATTATTCTAAACATATAAAATCTTCCATTATTTTATTACAGTCTTCCATTATTTTATTACAGACCTTTTAAAATTTTTAACACTTCTAATTGTTTTGGTAAATTCTGTTAAGAGATTGATATGAGAAGATATGAAAAGAAACAAATAACTGAACGCATACATATAAAAAATACGTAAAACAAGAAGCTGTTGACATCAAACACTTATTTAAAATGTAGATCACTGAATACCTTCTTCTTTTGTATGAAAAAAATGATTTCTAAACACAACCTTTTGTATATGAGACGAAACAAATAATTAAAATCACAAAAAAATATGTTACAATACTACAAAAAGTTAAAAATTTTGTTACATCGGTTAATCGACTGAAATTAACGGGTTTAATCGTTAATCGAAAAAAGGCAATTTTAAATTAACCGATCAGTTAATCGGGTAGTAATTAATCGGTTAACCGATTAACGGTTAACCGAATGAATACCCTACTTGATACTTTAAATTTGGTGGTTAGAGACAATTTTAATTTTTTTCTGTGAATGCAAAAACACGTAGCCAACATTTTTACTATTTTACAGGAGAAGCAAAAATGTTAAATATTGAAAAATTAATGCAATTTTGGTAATAAAATATCGCAGATTTACTATATATAGATCGATTTATTCATTTCTGGAATTTTTTTTTTTTTTTTTATCAGTATTTATTTATTGAATCTTCATATATTAAATATGAACTAACAATAATTAATCAAATCTTATCCTTATATTTACTTTATGTCCTGCCAGTGCCAGACAAAAAAGATTTAGTCATCACGGTTTCTGTTCACATGTGTAGGTGTTTATCGCTCATCTGATTGGGTGAGTGCTGCAGTGTCTCTTCTCTTTAAGCGAGTGTGACCGCCATAATTTAAAATATTTCGAGTTAATGGATTTGGGTGCAGTTCCAGCCTTTTTAAATATTTTACTGCATATTTCGTTATCATAGTTTTTACCAATGGCACATTGAGATCCTTGTGAATATTTGAGTTTTTGACATACCACGGAGCGGCTGTGATTATTCGAAGAAGTTTATTTTGGCGCCTTTGAATTTTTTCGATATTAGAAGCAGAGGCAGTGCCCCATAACTGAATACCGTAGCACCAAATTGGCTTTAAGATAGAGTTGGAAATAAAATAATCTTATATATAAATACGGGAACAATTTTTTTGTGGTCTTATCGTCCACCGATTTTTATCAAACATATATCGTTTTTGGAGGTATTTGCACATTATTAATTTTTTTTTCTAAATTTTGAGGATTAAAATGTTTAAAAAGCATTTTAAATTTGCTTGCAAACACACGCACATACATTTAAAAATTTTATTTTACATTTCATTAAAAAACTTTATGGAAGTACAATATATTGCCTGTTTTTGAAAATAAAATAAAAATGTTCGCTCATATTTTTTTTGTTGTTTTAATATATTTTCCCCAACCAAAAATTTTTACTTTATTTTAAAAAACACGCATTTTTTTCATTTAGATATCAAATTAATTTTAAATGTGGGCCGAATTCAACCACGACTTTATTTCGGAAAGAATTTTGTAAGAGGGCTATGTGAAATTACTGTCCCATTCTCACTTTTTCCAATAGGCATCATTTTGTATTCAGCACAAACGCATTAAAAGCAGTTTCAATAATGGTATTTTAATGGGATCTATGTTCAAATATGAAGCAATTCCAAAAAGATTTGATAAGATGATTGAGGTTGCAATAACATGTTTTAAGGTAAAATTTTATGTAATGAGATAGTGGGCACAAAATAATATACCGGAAAGATTTTTGTATGATTGTTATATGAAATAACAACTTTAATAAGAACCATTTTTTCTCAGCATAAACGCATAATATCCCTCTACCTTTTGTAGTGTGGGTATAAAAACAAGTCTTCTTGGTACCCACAGTATCATAGAAGAAAGGGATATAATGCGATTGTACTGATGTGTGTAACAGATAAAAACATTGGTTCTGGACCCCCCTTTTTGGTGTACCAATTGACTTAGTCCATTTGGCTGGCTGGCATACACTTAACAAATTCTTTATTTCTATATTGCAGTCGATTGCGTCATTATTGTGTTATTATTGTTTCAAAGTGTTAAATTAGTTACGTGCTTTTATTCTTCAACATAAACACGTTAATACAATGAAATTTTTTTAATTTTCAAAGAACATTTTGTTTTTCATTCGTAAAATGTGGAATAAAAAAGTTGTTATGTTGTTATGTAATACATACATATATCACTTTATATATTTATATATACTATTTTTTTGTTTATTTTTTTAACCGGAATTTCATTTTAATAAGAGTGACAATTGGGTGGAATAAAAGAAATAAGTTCCTAAAGATGTTGCCCCATTTTGCTTGAAATTATAATTCTTTGTAAATGCAACTTCAAAGGTTCAAATGTCGTGCGCACCCTGTTAGCGCATTAGAGGTTGGCAACGCCAAAAGGGGATTTTTTGTTGACAGCTGGAAAGAAAGTGATAGGCGTAAACAAAAACAAAGGCTAGAAAAAAATTTATACTTAAAATAAAAAGGCTGAATCCCGAACGGTGACCAGGGAGCCATATTGGCGTCCCGAGGTTTCGTGGCCGGGGAAAGCTAAAATGTCAGCTCTTTTTTGATTTTGAGGTTCTGGTGAAAGGTGGAGTTTGTGGTCGGCGGAAAAACAAAGAAGTCTGCAGATTTTAAAGTTTAAGATTTTTATTTTAATATTTTTCAAGTAAAATTCAATAAAGTAATTGCTTAAGAGAAGTAAACATTTTGAAGTTAATCAAGAAGAAATTATATCACACCGCCCAGCCACACCATCGCCAACTCCATCCGTCGAGGGAGAAGCAGAGCAGCACTCCTGGGGTGCAGTGGTATTAAAGTGTTTTCCGACCTTGAAAGTAAACCGCGAGTGACGGACAGACAATTCATTCTTTTTTTATTTTATGAAAAGAAAAAAAATTATATTCAGTTAGTAATTAAATCAGGAAAAGAAATTAGATATTACGAGTTAGTTGGAACTTACGTTCGTGTAGTTTCCATCCCGCGTGGACTGTTCCTTTACGCGTGCGCGTCCAGTTAGGGAGAGCACTCGCCGACTAGGAGTAGTAGTTTTGATGATGGTTAAGTTTAAAAGAAAATATATATAGTTTCCCCTGTGAAATAAGATACAAAAAAAAAAACTTGAAATAAATTAAATAAGAGAAAACAGAGAAAAAAGAACTTCTGTGGTGCAAAAAAAAAAAAAGGAATCGTTTATATGAAATTGTTTGTAATACCCGGAATCACGCGGACCCTCGGACACGTCACGGACGGACAGGAAAACCCATTGTCATTCCATCTCTGTGCTTAAATTTATGCCCAAAGCGAGACTAGGATCTCTAGAAAGCTGCTCAGCCTCAATTGAAACCTTCAGAAGAATTGATGTACGGCTTGTCATAAAATAAATTTAGAAAGAAAACTCAACAATTTCGGTTAGAATCATTTATTGAAAAGAAAAAGTAAAGAATGTTACAGTAAAACTACACTAGAAAGAAACTAGGTGTTATAAAAGTAAAAAATCTTAAATTAAATCAAAATTTGTAATAAGGACTTAAAGTAAAGTTTAAAATTTTAAATATAATTAAAAATTTAACGTGAAATTAGAATTTTAAATGTAAAATGAAGCATAAATACAAAAATCTAAAATAGAGTTAACTTTAAAATTTGAATTTAAATACAAATTTGCCATGCCAATAGACTTAAAACTAAAAATTAAGACTAATGCCCAATTTTCAGAATAGTATTTAAGTCTATATTCTGTTAATTTTCATATAAATTTAAATCGTATTTAAATTAAGATTGATTTTTTAATTTTATTAGAAAAGTCTTATTTAATTAAGATAAAAGTATGGTAGCACTACTAAATACAAAAAATATCATGCAAACGTGTAATTATTTACAAGGTGGTCTCAAAAAACAGCAGGTTGTTATTGATTTGCCTGTTGTTGTTGTATTGTTGCGATATTAAAGCCACCTTGCCAAGTTATTACAATGGAAACTTAATTTGAATTTAAATGTACCACATCGGTGAATTAAGTTCAATTTAAATGGTTAGTAAAGAAGAGAATTTTGTATTTAAAACGATTTTAAACATAAATGTGTTTTAATGACAATCCTGAAAATTGACCATAACACTCAAAATCAAGAATTTTAGCATTGAAGTGAAATTTAAAAATTAAAATCAGAATTTCAATTTACTTTTGCTTTAACTGTGAAATATTTTTATTCTCTTTGGCTTGTAAACTTTTACAAAAGTTTTTGTTTAAATTAAATGAAATTCTTATAAGTATAAGTAATACAATAAAACATGAATTTTGTAAATTCAACATGAATTTTATGACGTGTTATAATTAAATATGAGTGAATAATTTTAATACCGGCAGTAAGTAGGGGAAATCGATGTTTGCAGGGTACGTCTAGGACATCCCTAAACCTGCATGTCATGGCGGGATCATCCATCCCGAGTGGGAGGGTAAACGCTGGCCCAACACCAGCCAGCGTAATTGTTCGAGGCGCCCCTTTTTTCCTTTTTAAATTCCGATGAAAGAAAAAGCTGATATGATTTGTGTGTGTGTGTGGGTATATAGGTACAGAGTGGTAGCAAGAACCACCCCTTTCGGCGAGCTCCAAGCCCAACAAACGCGAGCATATCAGCGCCGCTTCCCCTCTGGCAAAACTTGTCTCGAGTTTTGGTGTTGTTTGGCGACACCATAAACCACCACGAAACCACACGCTTTTAATTTGTTTCCAATTCTTTGCGAAAGTTTCTTATACTCATCCGTTGCATTTACTTTAAAACAAATTACTCTAGAGGGATCATACGTTAAAACACGAATCATATTGACTGTAGGATCTCTAACCTTTTTACCTGTAGAAAAAAGGTTTTAATCAGGGACCCTAACAGTTATAAGAGAAACTACAAAAAAAAAATCATATTTAGCCATTAATATTGATGAATTATAGATAAAGATTTTAATTAACAATTATCATTTAATATATTTTATTCTGTAGCTCGTTTCTGTATTTCTCGCATCGCAAATTTTCTCATATTAAGTGTGAAACAAAAAATTTCATCGTTTCTCGATTTGTGAGAAAAAAGTGTTTCTGTATTTAAATGCGAGAACAGACAACACAGATTCTGTTTTAACTGGAATACTTCCAGTAATTAAGTGTCAAATGCAAGCGAAACGTCAACGAAAGAAATATATATAATAAAAATAAGGCTGCCAGATTTAAAGATTTATCGACATTTTGACGATTTTTTTTGTTCCAAAATTGGCAAAGTGAAAATTTGCTGATTTTTTTCTAGTGACGATACAGTCTTTGAAATAAAACAATTTTAAATAGTTTTATATGTTTGTGTATTAGGCACCACAGAAAACCGATATCTTTAAAAACAAGGCAGATTAAAAAATGTATCGGCAAAAGCAAAATTTCGAACGGAAACTGTTTAATTTTTATTTGCTTGGATTATTTAATACATTTGTTTGTGTGATCAAAAGATTAAACTATTACCCCATTTTTCAGTCAATGCACTTTAGGAAATTTTTGCCTTTTACTTTGTCCAAAAGTGTTTATTTTATTTCAATATGATATTTTGTCACTCCTTTGTGTGATTTCTGCAGGGAAAAATAACAATCTGAAATTTTAAAATCTTATCGGATTAAGGAAAATAAAATAAATAATTTTATTTAAATAGACCTCAAGCTTATGTACCTATGTATAAAATATGTATTTTACCCATGAACTTAATGTTTTTTTTTTTTTTTTTTTTTTGATTGTGTTTATATGAAAAAAATTTGTGATTATATGATAAAAATCGAACAAAATTCGTCAAAATTAATTTTTAATTGTCCGAAAAAAATAGACGATTTTTTTATTTTTTCTTAGGATATTGACGTTTTTTTCACAAATTTATCTGGCAGCCCTGCATAAAACAAACACAATGAAAGGCTAAAAAAATTTTAATAACAAAATATAACAATTGTGTTTTATATACTTATTTTCATCATTTAAATTCTTTCTTTTAAAATTAAATAAAATAATACACATTCTTGTGTACATACATACATAATTTGGGCTCCATTTTTTTAAATTTTTTTTTCTCGCATCAATTTCAAATATGGCTTATTTTGACAGTTCTTGTGAGAAACTTTTTGCAAAATATTGTTACAGAAACACTTGTTCTCACTTCCTTCCAATAATTGCTGGAAAATTATTTAAATGACAGATAATTCTCGCAAAGTAAAAGTACAGAAACACTTATGTGAGAAAAACCATTTTTTGTTTCATATTGCACTGTTTTTGTCATAATTCACTTGTTTCATGCGGGACATTTTACGATGCGAGAAATACAGAAACGGGCTACTGGTTATCGTGGCCAATTAAAGTAAAACATACTTTTTTTTGGTTATAAATAACCATTATTTGAACCAAACAATTTTTTTGGTTACAAATATCAATTTTAAAAATAATAAATTTTTTGGTTACAAATAACATTAAAACAAATAATTAATTTATTTTTTTGGGTTACGAATATCCATTATAACAAATAATTTATTTATTTAGATACAAATATCTATTATAAATAAGACAGAAAGTATAGTCGGTTACCATTTGGGGCCCAAAAAAAAACAAAATTATGTTATGAGCAATTTGTATGTCAATACCAACATTTAAAGTTATTTTCGGGAATGGTATTTGTACCATTTGGACCAAAAATAGTTTAACCTTCCTACAACATCGCGTTGGTCTGAGAGACCGACGAAATACTATGCATATTTATTTTTCCAGAAACGCTCGAAAGTTGAGTTTTCTGTTGCAGCCGTTTTATTTTAGTGCACTCTACGTGTCTGTGCTGGTGTATTAAGTAACATTCGGTCTGTGACACCGACGCGGGTCTGTTGCTGCATGTTCTGATTTTTATTTTACGGCTGACTACTATTTTAACCTGTTATTTATATATTGAACATCAAGTGTTTTTAGGATTGCAAAAGTTAGTTTTTTTTTTGAGAAAAAAATGTTTTAGTTTTGTTTTTGTAGTATTCAAAAAAGTACCATCGATTTTGTTGACTATTTTTTAAAAAATTGGAAATCAATAAAATTAAAGAAAATTCATTTAATGCAGAGTAAACATAGTTGTTTCATTAAATCTTCAAGTTTAAAAAAATTTTATTTGTTAAGGTTTTGTTTAAAAAATCTATGAAAGAGGGCCTCTGTGGTCTGTGAGATCACGCGCGGGTATATGTGTTACAAAAATTAGCGCGGGTATAGGAAGGCTAAATACAAAGTGATGATATGGATTGTGGATACAAAAACTCTTGCGTTGTATGATAAAAACTTAAAAATATTTTACTTCACAATTAGTTTAACATAATGCTCTTTGAATTTTACGTTAAATAATTATGATATGAAAGTATAAAAAAAATGTTTCTTTTACATCTTGTGTTTAAAATAAAATATGTGTAGAAAACGCAACTTAATTATTAGCGATTTGTTAATAACAATGATAGGAAAATCGAAACGATGCATGATCTGTACTTCTGTGTTCGTTGGAAATCACGCAACGAATTTAAGGAGGCATATGGTGATTGAGCATAATAAAACGTATCAGCAGTCTATTAATGAATACGAAGAAAGTAATGATAGTAGTGATAGTAATAAGCAAGTAAAATATTCTGTGGCATATTTTTAAAATAAGTAAAACCCTACGTTGCTACAAGCAAGTAATTACTTGCAAGTAGTGTATACATTAGACCGTCTCACTTTTCATTTTTTTTCGAAATTTCTTCATGAACATCGATTTTCTTTATCTACTATAAAAACCAAGAATTTTGGTGTATAACGCTTAAATAGTGATGAATGGGAAGTGGTCTCTCAAATCGATTTTTCATTTTTTAGGCAAAATCCCTTTTTTTCAAAAAATGAAAAAATCTTGATTTAGTAATTTGCCTCAAACTCAAGCAGTTCTGAATGGATATGCACATAATTTCATGCATTAGAAAGCTTATTAAATTTCTTAAATGTTTCTTAAAGCAACATTGCCATTTTGTTCGATGGTTTTTTATTCATAGCACTACAAATTCAGATTTTCAAATACAAACTTAACATTTTTTTTAATTTTTGCTTACCTATTTATATATAAAAATTGAATGAGGCAAAACTTTTATATTCTGTAAATGCAGTATGGTAGGAAATTTTAAAATAAAGATTTTGGTGTAAATAACAGTCGCATTCTGTTAAGAAAAACTGCAGTTTTAGTTGAAATGAGTAAAGTTGTTTATTTCTAAATTTGCTTCTATTGCATAAATACATTATAAAGTAAGAAGATATTGGTTTTTTTATTTTCAAATTTGCTAAAATTGTGCTTTTGTTGGAGTTTGGATGCGTTTTGTGAAAATGCTCGATGACTTAAATTAAATTATTTTGGGTGTGGCACTTCCCATACAAAGACCATAAATTTCTGTATATCTGGAGAACGACACGATCTAAAGTTCCCAAATTAGGTAAAAACATTTCGGTTATCAATATACATCATCCCACAAAATATGGGCGGGATTGGAAAAGTGGGCATGGTACCTCCCGTACAAAGATAAATTGAAAATACTCAAAATTTTAAATTTTAGGGCTCTAGTATGACATATGAACACGTTTTATATATCAAAATATCAGACATTTTTAGCAGAATATATTTCCCGAAAACCCTGAAAGTTTTTTCCCAAAAATGGAAGAGTAATGCCCAAAATAATTTTTTTTTAAACATACCCATTTTCGGAAACAATAGATCTTCCCGAGTCCAAGTATTATAATCTAAAATAATGGTAAATTTCTTCCTAAAGACGTAGGTATATAAATCTGCCAAATCGGTTAAGAAATGGTTAAGTAATTAGCAAAATACTCCAAAAATGGGCTAAAAAGCATCAACATTTTTATAAAAACTAAAATTTTTGAGCTGTTATATGACCTATGGATATGTCTAATATATCAAAAGATCGGTAGAACATATTTGCTGAAAAACTCGGAAAAATCGGTTAAGGTACAAAAAAGTTATTACCAAAATATAATTTTTTTTTTATAATTTGGAAATAAACAACTTTACTCATTTTAACTAAAACTGCCGTTTTTCTTAACAGAATGCGACTGTTATTTACACCAAAATCTTTATTTTAAAATTTCCTACCATACTCCATTTACAGAATATAAAAGTTTTGCCTCGTTCAATTTTTATATATGAAAAGGTAAGCAAAAATTAAAAAAAATGTTAATTTTGTATTTCAAAATCTGAATTTGTAGTGCTATAAATAAAAAACCATCGGTCAAAATGGCAACGTTGCTTTAAGAAACATTTAGGAAATTTAATAAGCTTTCTAATCCATGTAATAATGTTCCTTTCCATTCAGAACTGCTTGAGTTTGAGGCAAATTACTAAATCAAGATTTTTTCATTTTTTGAAAAAAAAGGGATTTTGCCTAAAAAATGAAAAATCGATTTGAGAGACCACTTCCCATTCATCACTATTTAAGCGTTATACACCAAAATTCTTGGTTTTTATAGTAGATAAAGAAAATCGATGTTCATGAAGAAATTTCGAAAAAAGTATAAAAACTGAGACGGTCTAGTATACATACATATTACTAACGAAAATCAGGAGAAATGTCAAAAAAATAGAAACAACAAATTTTTGAGTGGATACACAGCGCAGCGCAAGTTCATTTTTAAAATAGGTGTGTTCATTTACTTTGCTAGGTAAGATATAACTTTTGGAAATTCGAATATTTAGGGGATAAATAGCGTAAAAACGTGCTAACCTCATAACTCCTAAACTAACCGTGGATTCATCCATGCGTTCCGAACAATATTTTTGTCCGAAGAATAATTTTTTTTACTAAGAGTATTCTTCAGAACGTTTCACCTATTTCGGAAAATTTGCCCGGAAAAACAAAGCTACCATATGGTTTTTAGATGTAAACAATTATACAAACTGGCAGCACAACTAGCAAACTACTTAGTCCCCTTTTAGACAGACAAAGTTTACTTTGACAAAGTCTGTTGAATTCTCTTTTAAACTTTGTTTGGTGCTCAGACACACAAAGTTTAATTTGACAAATTTTTGTTTTCTCTTGTTTGAATATAATATATTAACAGCGTTGCCAGAATGATGATTTTATCATATTTTGTATTATTTTTTTAAACAAAAATATGATTAAAGATTTTTTTCTCAAATGATGATTTTTTATTTTTAGAAATTCTGATTTTTACTTTCATTTTGCTTATACAAAATACACGATTATTTAAACAGTCAATTTTTAAAACAATGAAGTTTTGCATCAGCTTGATGCGCATTGGTGCTGCACACTTTTGTACCCAGTATCTAGAATACACAAAATTGCATCATTATTTCTGGACATAAAAAATATTAAAAAAGGCATATTATAACCTATTTCCAATGTGCGAAAGAATTCCTTCTGTAAATAATTCTTTCGCACATCGGAAATAGGCAGTTAGAATATTGACAAAAAAAAAAAATATTTGTGAAAAGAAAAAATGTATTTTTATAAAGTTTCATATACTGACGAATTATGTTATAATGTATTTCAATTTAAATAATAAGAAGTATGTTTTTATAAAAAATTAATAATTCTTACTATTTTGCTCTTGTTTCAAAAAATTTAAATTACGAAAAAAAAAATTAAGATTTTCCTCTTCAAAATATGATTTCTTTCGCCATATGACAATTTTCATTCCAAAGATTCTGGTAACGCTGTATATAAATATAAAGTTGCAGCCAACTTCAGGTATAATCTACGAACGAAAAACAAAACGAATTTGTGAGTACAGCAAAGTATTTACTCCCCAGCTATTCTCTTTTCCCTTCTCTTCTGTAAACTCAAGACTTTGCAAAGTAAACTTTGCTTGTCTGAAAGGGGTCTTATATTGAATTTTTTTTCTAAAAGTGTGTTAAGAAAATGGACGAAAAAAAGAAAGTGATTTTATTATTTTTTAATTATTTTTATTTGTTTGTTTCATTATTCAGCAAAAAAAAAAAAAAACAATTGTTGCACTTTAGCACTATATTATGTGACAGCTCAATTCAACTTTAATGTACAAATAGAAAAAAGTGGCATCGCAGTTCATTTTGTTCTGAACAAGAATTAAAATTAAACCATTCATTTTTCAATTAAAGCCAATAAATATAGAAATAAAAACTGTTTTACATTCGTAACTTATCCAATAAATACAAATTTGTTTTATATTTGAAATTCATACATTTAAGGGGTGAAAATTTTACCTATTATTGGTACTTTCTTAACAAAACATTTTTCTCCATTCTTTGCAATATACATATGTACGTTCTCAATTATGGGCTCTCCACTACAATAATGAATTTTTTTATATTTCAATGGGGCAACAAATATAAAAAATTGTGAAATGCGGAAAATTAAATTTCTATGTTTTACTTTTTGGTTCTACAAGTGGTACCTTTTTAATTTGCTATAATAGATATTAGAAACATAAAATTATAGGTGCAGGGTCCTGAGTGAATGAGAACCTATAACGTTGATAATTTTTTTAAAACTTAGAAACATAAACTTTGTCATTTAAATATGACCACAAAAGAAAGATAAGGAGGTAGCGGGTGGGCAAAATGGGCAAATTGAAAAAATATATCGATATATATCGTATCGATATTTTTAAAGCGTATCTATATTTATAAATTAAAAATATCGATATATCGATGTATCGAATGTATTAAGCTGAAATTATTTCCAAATTTAAAAACTTAATATACCAATGTCAATATATATTTACATATGGATAAACATATTACATGTAATTCCATTCTAACTTTTTTTGTTTCTTTTAATTTCAAACCAATTTTATAATTTAGTTTTTAAGGTAAGTCGAGGGACAGGCAGTTAATTCTACAATAAAAAAAAATTAAAGAATACAAAAAAAAATGGAATTACTTAATGTTGGATTAAACACTGCCGGTAAACGAAACTTGTGACACGTAGTAAGCTGTGTATATAAACATGCTCAAATAAAAAACAAAATATTTTTTTTTATTATTAACATTCCAACTTTCATGAGTCCATTGCTGCTAATGCGCCATAATTAAGGCGATTCTTTGCATAATTCTAGGAACCCTTTCCAGAATATTGTATCTGCGCTTATTTTTTGTTGTCATCTCTTAAAAACCGAGACAAAACTGAACTGTGTCATCTATTAAAATGTACAATGGAAAAGGGCTGTTATTTTCTTAATATTAGTTGGAAAACAAATGATGCAATTCTTAAAAAACAACACTATTGTCAGCAGTTGATCAACGCTTGAATTTTATTATAGAGATCTTAAAAATATAGAATTCGATAGTCGTAGATAAATATCGATGTATCGATATATCGGTATTTTTAATATCGGCGATATATATCGATTATAATTTGTTTAAAAATCGATATTTTGATATATCGATATTTATTGCCCATCCCTAGTAGCGGGTTAAATTATTGTTAATTATTGTTAATTTTAGATATTCTCATTATCTACTTTATGGCCGTTTTATTTGGTCCAAATGCGTTTCTTTGGTGTTTGTTTCATAATAAACAAGACGGTCATACAGTTAACAATGAGAATATCTCAAATTATTTTATAATTATTTAATAAGAATCTTTAATTTTGTAAATAATTTAATTTTCATACAAATTTTTTAACTAATGGTGTTAAGTATCTGGTATCTAGGTAACCACTATACTCACAATACTAATAACAACACCTGATCGGTTAAAAGCAAAACAAAATACATAAGCGATTTTTTAACAAGTTCGTTATTTTATTTAGCAATAAAATTGTCGAAATATCTCTTCTAAGTTAAACAAAAGTATGATTTCTTATCGCATAATTAGTTTTAATAGTTTTAAAAATCAACATTAGCTTATAAATTTTGCAAAATATCCTTATTTAAAACTTCTTTTGGAAAAGTTTGTTTTGTAAACAAAAACATGAAACAGCTGTATCAAAAATTCTAGAACGTAAAACTTTTACCGGTAAGTATTTGCAAGAATTTTTTTGATACTCAATTTTTTTCTCTCTTTTGACGCTCTCAACTTGCAAATTTGTTGGGTTAATGAGCGCTTTCCAGTAGCAATTGTTACAAATTCGTAACAATTTTTAGTAAATGAACACAGCTAATGTCGCCAACAAGTAAACTTCTAGCAAAACTAAAATTTCTCAATAATTAACGAAGTGTTGCTAAGTAGTCAATATTTAACGTTACCTGTAGACACATTATTTGGTAATATATTCTTTTTTATAAAAGGGTGATATTAATGTAACAACTTCCCTTCAAAATTATCCTCTTTGCTATTTCTAAATTTTCTTTATATACATGTTTTTTTATATTTTATAAATATGTACATAGAAAATCAGCCAAAAACATAATTTTTATTTTACTAAGTACAACCAAGCAAAAACTTTGCTTTCAAAATAAGCAGAAAAATAATGAGAACTTGAGGAAAATACTACTAATTTTTCTACTAGAAAAAGTACTTATTTTTGTTTGCGATGTCCCAAAAGTAATCCTTTATAATTTGGCCAATTACAACCTAAAAAATAATACGTTTATTTTATACTTAACAGTTTTATAAAAATATGAAGTCCCTAAAAGGACAAGAAATAAGAACTTTTAAATTAACTTTCAAAAAGATTAAAACACAATAATTAAAATTGCTCTGAAATCTTATGGAATTTTTGTTGAACAAGTGTACACAATAAAGAGTGCTTTTGCTGCACAAAATCATTTATAGCTCTTACACTGCAATAAAAATGTGTCTATTAATTAATATATGTAAATATACGAGCCTGTCACAGAAATCAATTTCGATCGAAAGTTTTTTTAATTCCGAGAAAGCTTCTTCAGAAAACGAAAACCGATAAATTTTCTCGGAATGAAGTCACTTTTAATTTTTCAATGGAAAAAAGTTTTTGTTTTGGTTTGACCATATAGCGACATTTAACTTAATAATAAGAAAAATAAAATTTGTCGGAATTGCGAAAATCGATCAAATTCTGAAGAAGGTAAAACAAAACCGATCGGAATGAAAATACGGATTCAAAACCATTCCGAACAATTTCTGTGACAGTCCTGATTATGTTCTTTAAAAAAACATCGTTTACATTAGAACGATGTCACTATTAGTAGTCTAATAAAAAAAATATATTGTGGGTGTAATATTGAAACATATTTATTTTCATATATATTTACATATATATTTACATATATTTTATTGATTTTTGGATTTTCAATGCATTTCACATCGAAATTATTCTTAAAATTTTATAATATTAATGTATATCTAACAAAAATTAATGGAATGTATTGCAAATTGAATCAAATAATTCTTTAAAATCATATAATAATAACTTATTTAAATTAATTGAGTTGTTGAGGAAAGGCGGATTATCAGATTATATGGTTATGTAGTTATATCAATAGCAAACAAATATATTTTAACAAACTTTAGATAAATGTAATTTGTTGTTGTGAATGTAACTAAATAACCATATAACCTGATAACCAGTTTTCCGTGAACCACCCAATTATATTAAAGCATTCTTTTTTAGTAGCATTGTAAGTTAAGGCCCTTATCATGTAAAACGCAACGCAACGCCAAAGAATAACATTGAAAGCACAAACAATGTCATAAATACAGTTCCAACAGTTCCAACCGCTTTCGGTTTTTGATAGAAATGGTTTTAAGAGTTTGACTAAGCCAATTTTAGAAGGATGTTAATATGAATCCAATTACGCCGTACACTATCATGGCATAAGTTAATGAAGAAGAATTCAGATTAAAAAGTCTTACAACTTTGCCAATGAAAGTGATTTGTGTGCCACAGACTTCTGTAAACCTAAAAGCAGAGATTGAAGAAGTTTTACGATAAAAAACTAGATATTTATACAATCTCTACGGACAATATGGTCGAAATATGCAGTTTATTTTCTTGCAGAAACAGTGCATGAAGAGAGTTATGCTCAATATGACTTTGAGGAATCTTTATTCGAGTTTCCAAATACTTTCAGCGAAGAACAGAAAAAATATTTTTCAGTTAAGTGTGCAGCGCACACCTGGCAATTAATTGTGAAAGACTTTTTAGGTAAAGCCAACATTGCCTCAGTTGTTTACAAGTTGTGAAAACTTTAAGAACGCTGAAGTGCAGGTAAGTGAACGCAAATCATTAGGGCCTAAAAACTGCAATATCAAGCGAGTCAAAAAAGGGGCCTGTTCGCATTTGTGATTAGTTTCCGATGCTAACGCAATTTAGCTAATGGCAGTGCCTGTTGCATCAGCCATTTTTGTGATGCTTGTTTTAGATATGTTTTCGCGTTGTGTGCTTTTGTTATGTATTTTCGAACAGCTCACATTTGTTGTGATGCAAACGCGCTGCGCATCAGATACATTTTTTTTGCTAAGACAATTTTTGCAAATTCTTAAACTAGACCAGCCTTCGTTAAATGTACACTCAACTGAAAAAATCAATCCATCCGTACTCAAATCAATCCGAAGCGGTATCAATAGTACGGTGAGTATGGGTTTTCTTGAATCAAGTACAGAAAGATTGACTCAAGTACGGATTATTCAATCGCGAAATACTCAACATATCCATATTCAATACCGAATTCGTACTTGAAATAAACCAAAAATTAAATTAGAAGAAGAATATTATTATGATTGATTTACTTACCCGTTTCACACCTTATAGAGTTCCAATTATAAAACACCAGCATCATGCTCGATATGATTTTTATTTTAAAAACTTAATGTACATATTTAACTAAGAATATAAACAAAATGCGAAATCTGCCTTTCAATTTTACTTTTTAAACATGAAAATAATGTGTTTTCTTCTTATTCTATTGTTTTTGTTGCTTCTCAAACAACATGCTAATCGTTTTTTAACTCTTGTGTGGTTTTGTTGTAGTGGCTACAACAAATTTTAATAAGTTATTTTTTTACTTGGCTTGAGAATTTTCTGCTTATTTTAAGAATTAATTTCCGAAAGTTATACCATTAAGGATTGTTTTGAGTACGTCTTAGTATTATTCGTACTTGAATTTGAGAGTACGACTCGTACTTAAAGTAAGTATAAAATGCTTAATTTATCCCGAGTGTTTTCCCTTCTGTGTGCCTACGTGTTGGAGCTCCACATTTTTAATGATAGAGAAACTCTTAAAATACAGAGAAGTTTGCAATGAACATTAGGGTGGAACGAAAATGTAGCGTTTTGAATTCTTTTCAAAATTTGATAAGACTTGGGTGGTCAAAAGTTATTACTCCGTATACTGATTGTGCCCTTAGAATTTGCAATAAATCGAAATACATTTTCAGGTGCCCCGGCGACCTTAAAAATTGTAAAAAAAATTAAAATTACGCAAAAATCAATGCTTATGCAATTTGTGTTTCGTTCAAAATATGATTGAACTTGAGCCAAAAATTAAATATTTATGCTATCAGTAACGCCCTGAAAAAATGTCATAATTTCAAACAGATTTCTTGAGGTGCCACAATATTACTGAATTTCGGCTGTAAGAAGTAGAATGGGTTTAACTTAAAGACTTATTTGTTATTTCAAGCCCTCTTCACGAAACTACACTCAAATTGCTTCACGAGCAGCTTGTTATCGGTGATTGCTATAAAGCTTGGTTTGAGTTTAAGGTAAAATTAAAATCTTTGAACACGGAGGCATCAACAACTGTTGAATTGCATTGAAACGAGAGAGCCAAATTTGCTTAACGCAGATGTTCTTACCGCTGGAATTTTTTTGGAGACACCGCTTTCGACGCTTGCTTCCACAAAATAAAAAGGAAGAAGCGAAAAATCACTTAAAAAAGCTGGCAATACAAGTAAACGAATTAAACCCGGTTTGAGAGAATCGATGCTTATATTTCCTTTGTGTTAATATCAACGGTTTTGTTCTATTTCAGGTCGACAACCATCGCCCACAAGAGACGCAGATTTCATTAGAAAATCATCATGTGTTCATTGATGAAACGTCAAATATAAGCACTTCCTCTTTTTTTCGCCAGACTTTACGAAGCCTGGAAGTTGACTCGGCGTCAGAGGATGAGACGGAAAGCGTGATTTCGAAATTGCTTTTAAACACCTTTGCCGAAATTGAAACCTTCCGGGAAGGTTATCGATGCCAACAATTTAAAATACTGAAAAAAGAAAAAATATACGTTCCCATTACTGAAACAGCTAGAAGATATTGTTCATGCTATTCCAGCAACTCAAGTTAGTAAAGAGCGATCATTTTTAGCATTAAGACTTGTGCTTAGTGATCTTAGATGTAACCTCTCAGATGATTCTTTACGATCGCTTATGTTTGTTAAATTAAAGTAAAAGATCTTTGTAAAATAGATAGATGTTTTATAAACATGAAATAAATTTAATACACATTCACAAATAAGAGCAATAATATTTGCTTTTTTTCAAATATTTTTAATATATGAATCCAAAAACTTTTTTAACTCTGCATACTTAATGTTATCGTTTCGACTTACATTTTTTAATTTACTTATTAATAAAATAAAAAACAAAACAAATATAAATGTTTTTTGCTTTTATATACAATGAAGTATAGTATTTTACTTTTCCAGTAACGTGTATGGATTAGGAGCACTACCCGATCCACAGAGTTCATATTTCGGGTAAGTTATTCGAATCTACTAACATTAGTCATAACGAATAAAAATAACCTTAAGCATGCAGGTTTAAACTCGTTTTTTTATTTCAGCTCTACTTCTTTACTATACTTTGGGAGCCCTCGTGATCCCAATTTGAACAAAAAGCATTCCCGTACTTTAAATTTGTGTAAATGAGAGCGGGCTTGAGACAATAAAATTCTTCTTCTTCTTGCACGAAACAGCCCAAACTCTTCTTGGTAAAAATTGTGTAAATTGTCAAACAGCTGTAAAACGTAAACAAAACAAACAAGTTAGAGAGCTATATTCAGCTGTGCCGAATCTTTGATACCCTCCACCGACAGGAGTGGGCTCTATATGATAAGTACATATATATTATTAACTAAGCTTCAAAAAAACGAACGCCAGTATTACAATTGGTTGCGGTTTAGACCTGAATTAAATTATTGACCGACAATAAGAAAGTTTTATGCGTTTCTTGTTAGAACTTTGAACTGGCTTCAGTAAAATATCCTGATTCGTAACAGTTTTAGCCGAACTAAAATAATTTTTAGGAGGGTAATTTGTATTGGATCTATGGTAAATTATGGACCAATCATCCCAAAATTCTGAAGACTTATTTATGGTATTATAAAAAATAAATTAGAATAAATTTCAACACAGCAGTGTAATTAGTTTTAACATTAACAGAAAATTTTACAAAATTGCATGATTTTTTCTGGCCATATGAATTTAAGTTGGAAGACATTTTACACCAATATATATATATCTGTTATGGCTTAAGCCGAATTTAATTATTACCCCAAAGTGGGCTTATTTTGTTTTAGCCGCAATTAACAGTTTTCCGGGAGTAGGGCTTATATGGGGCCTAGAGTAAATTATGGACCGATCTTCTCCAAATTTTACAGTGTGATTTATAGTCACATAAAACTGTGACGTAGCAAATTTTATTATGATAGCATTATGTATTACGGTTTAAGACGTACTAAACTGTTTTCCGCGAGTGGGGTTTATATGGGGCATATGGTCAATTATGGACCGATCGTAGTCGTATAAAGCGAATTCATGTAACATTTTATATGATTCCTTGCATTATTCCACCATTTATGTTAGTTTTTGTATCAAAATGATAAATTTTTTTTAGGGTGGTGGTTCCATATTTTGATTCATAGTTCTGATCCTACTGAACTGATGTTGCTGGATTTCAATCCCAAACTGCTTAGGATAACTACAAGCAATTTGAGACCAAGTTTGTTCTATGGTTTCGCGTGTTTCGAAAGTGAGCGTGTTTTCAATAGACGGACATCGCTAAATCGACTTAGAATCCGCCAGAATATATATACTTTATGGGGTCTTAGATGTATAATACAAAAGTTTCACACGGAATGACAAACTTAGTTATACCCTCATTCACCACTAGTGGTTGGTGGTGGAGGGTATAAAAACTTTGCCGTTTCAAACAATGAGGTAAATGATTAATTTGGATATAACCAGGCCTGCTATATTGGTCGATTTATCGGCATTTTGCCGATTTTTTGCCTTAAAACTAGCAAAGTGCCGATTTGCCGATTTTTGCTCCAAAAATGCCGATTGTTTGATAAACACTAAAACCACAGTGACTTTCTTGTTAACGTGTAAATTATTAATTTTACGTAACTTTGGAGCATTTATCATAACCTATACAGCCAAATGGAGTCTTTTTAAAAGTGTATTAACTAATTTTATAAGAAACGTTTAAAAATTTAAATTTACAAAATTATTGAAAAGGAAAATATTTCTTTTATGCAAATTCTAAAAGAGTTTCCCAGCTTTATTTCTGAAAAAGAAAAACAAATTTTAGACCCTTAATTTTGAGAGTTAAAACTTTTAAACTTTTAAGAAGAGGAATTGAAGTAAATTTGCAAATTTTTTGGAAAAAAATTTCAGACTGTAAGCGTGGGGATTCTACGGATGATTTTCCAGTGCTGTCAAAGTTTGTACAACAAATTATGGTCCTTCCACATTCTTGCGCAAATGTGGAAAGAATTTTTAGCCAAGTCAACCTTAATAAAACCAAATTTCGTTCCCTAGATAATTAATCCTTGCAAGGAATACTTTTTTCTAAAGATTACTTAAAATTTAATAATGCAAACTGTTTTGATGTTGATATTTAAATGGATTTTATTAAACTCAAATATGTTGAAAAAATTTGTTGAAAAAAAATTTTCAACTATAAAAACAATTTTAACCTAAAGCCTGGTACTCTGTTAAAACTTGCGAAAAATGTTGATTATTTCACACGAAAATTTTGACATGTATCAATATTATCTATCTCGCGATTTTTCAAAAATTAACGTTTTTATTAGTTGCAAGTATACAACATTGTTTTTCGAAGGTAAACAAAAATGATGTTTTTTTAAATTGTCATTAAAAACAATGTTAATTTTAGCACTTTTCTTCATTATTCTTTGTGAAACGCTTGTTATAAAAACCAATTTACAAATATAAAAAATTATAAGCTGTTGCTTAAAATTCCGTGCAAATTAATATGAGCTGCACTTCGTTCGTACGGAAAATAAAAATGTTGCTTGAAACATTTCGAATGTTTTTCGTAATATAAATAGAGTACAACTCTATTCACATTTTTTCGTATGTATTTCACAGAAATTATTTTTATAAGGAGTTTGACAAATTTTTTTAATTTAACTTCAATTTATTTATAAAAATATTTTTTCTTATTAATTTTTATGTTTATATATGGGTTATAAGTAAGTTAATGCTGAATTAATCTGTTTTTTTTTTGCTGTGTTAATAAAAATATGTTTTATTGTTCTTAAAATGTATAATTTTTAATTTGCCGATTTTTTGCCGATTTTCTTTTTTGGAAAATATGCCGATTTTTTATCAAAATTATCTGGCACCCCTGGATATAACTCAAGTTTTGACAATTCCCAACAATAACTCTACAAGTTTAAAGCCCGTGTCAGATACAACTTTGTCGCTTTGCGTGACGTTTCTACCTTTGGCAGAAAAACGCAAAGCAAAAGTTGTATGACACAATGAAAACTTTGACAACACTCACGCATTGTTCGTTTACTTATAAAAGCGGTTGGTAATTTGTACATTTAATTGTTTGTTATAAAAATAAAAGTTAAAAATTTAATTGGACGGTTTTTTGGAATTGAATTTGGTAAAACAATTAAAAAACAAAAGAAAATTATACTAGCCAATTGCCAAAGCGCGCAAAAAGATGAGAGTTGGCTAACTTTTTGCTTCGCTCCGCTTTGAAAGTACTTTATCTGACATGTTTCGTATAAGTATGTATATTTTATCTTAGATGTCAAAGCGAATCGGTAACGCAACGCGAAGCAAAAGTTTTATCTGACATGGCCTTAAGGGCCATTATTAATTACAACTTGCCGATAGTCAAAGGCAGGATTTTGTACCAAGTATAATAAGGTTTTCACTATTACAACTTTGTTATAAATTAAAGTGGGCAATATGTTAAAGGCAAGTTCATCCTGCCCTTATTCACCACTAGTGGTGGTGGAGGGTATAAAAAGGCAAAGAAAAAAAATTCATGAACAAAATTCTGCAAAAGGTGTTGTGGAATAAAATAGTTTACTTAAATAAAAAGTTTTATATTGAAAAATTAGGAAAAAATATTGCGATTGTTTTGTTAAGACTGTTGAAACACTGACTTTTTATTTTGTGCTTTAAATTGTGTTTTTTCTGTCCCCGTACTTTTGTGTAATTTTGTTTCTTTATTAGAGATATTTGTACCATTCTCACGAACTTTACCCAAAAAGTAAAGAAACAGAGCTTTTGTATTGACCGACCATATAGGCAAAGTCCAAGCCTAAGGAATTTTTTGCCAGAAGTTTTGGTAAAGGCTGACCATTTAACTAATTAATTGGATGAATAAAGCTTAGGAACTGATTCGTAATCTAGAAAGTATTCATGAGCCAAATGATGAGCTATGAGTGGAATGGGGTTTCTTTCAGCGTTTCAGCTTATTAAGTCTACAA
This sequence comes from Pollenia amentaria, assembly GCA_943735925.1. Classification (NCBI taxonomy): domain Eukaryota; kingdom Metazoa; phylum Arthropoda; class Insecta; order Diptera; family Polleniidae; genus Pollenia; species Pollenia amentaria. The sequence continues at coordinate 103,896,761 of OX031010.1, read as the reverse complement.
GTTGCGAAGGTAAGTTAATTTGTGTGTTTCTTATTTTTCTTTCTATGATCGAATGTGTTGGATTACACTACAATTGTGTATGTCGTACAAATACACAGCGGGAAAAAGAAGGAGTACGGATGCCTTATAGAAGGCCTCTATACTCCTTCTTTTGGAAGTACAATGCCTGCTCGTCCTATTCCATACACATATCTTTTTTACACACGGTGTCATTGCGTGGTAGGTCTTCCGCCCTCGATCCTTTTTCCACAAGAGCTACTGAAAGGTATTCAAACGTATGGTTCTTAGAACGCCTTCCAGAGAATGGTGATTTTATAACGGGATCTGAATTCTTTGGCCTCTGTTTTGGCAAAACAAAAACTCGTACTCCTTCTCTTTTCCCTTCTCATAGAAGGGAATGTGGAATGGGTATCTTTTCTCTTATACGAAAGAGGCGATTCCTTTTATGAGGCATTCTTTAGCAGTTAGTAATTGAATCAAAAAATTTATGCAGGTCTTTAATAAGTCCTGAAGTAAGAAGGTCTCCTGAGTTTTCGAATAGTCGAATTTGTTTCCTTGCAAAACGAAAGTAGAGCATTTGATAATACAACAGTTATGATTTGATAACCACAGATGTCAGAGTAAATAATTATATAATTTATATACGGGCAATGATAAATTGTATTTGCTAAATGATAAATTTACAACTTGTATTGTAAATGTTGACGCTAAAAGGTTTCCTTCTGTTTCGTTCCAAACATTATTATCAGATTCGTGCGAAGAACATTATAAATCGTAAAATTGTGGACTTGCAATTTCTTTTTATAGTAAGAGGAAGCAGCCTTTAGTTGCGGAACAAGTTTTACGGCTTGCATATCTATAAGAAAAGAAAACATAGTCCTGCTTTTGCAATCTCTAATATAAACCAATAATAATATAATCAAAATAATACGATTTTGTATTGGAACGTCAATAATTTTTCACGCAAACACGTCTTCTTTTCAAGTATTCAATAAGAATTTTAACGAAGAGTTTTTTCACCACATTTTTAAAAAAAAATCAATTATTTTCATTCGTTTCACTTCCGTAAAAAAAGAATAATGCCGAGCAGAAATTTACATGGTTCCTTCATTTTCCTTCCTGATATATTGCTCATATTTCCATTTGATATTCCCTGATACTTTTTGCCATACATTATTATTTTGTTTTGTTTTTTAATTAATTACAGAACTTTCCAAGGTATTTTCAAAATCTTTTTCACTTTCCGAACTCATTTTGTCACTGTTAATGTTAATAGTAACAAGTTAAAAACAATTTTTAAATTGTTTGGTGTGTATTTCTTCAGAGTAATATAAATGAAAACATGATACAAATTTGTTATAATTAACAAAGTAAACATTTCAATGTTATGAGAAAATAGGACTACGAGCGAGGGGAGCACTGCCCGCTAGTACAATATAAAAAGGCAAAACCTCCCTTCAAGTTAAACTTAGAACAGTAGAACATCAGCTCCTTATTAATATCTGCAAAACATTCGTGCACATAAATGTTAGTTTCAACATCTCCATAAATGTCAGATAAGTTAAGCGATCGTTTTTTGGTTTTGCAGAACCCTGCAATAGATCGGAACAACTGGTTCCTATCACACGGTTTCAGTTAAATAGCGTGACACATTTAAGAGAAGGTATTGTTACAATAGCTAAAACTATGTTCACATAATGTGTATATGTCATGTGGATTGTCACTTTTTCAAATGTTAAATTTGTACATATCGTCTGAGCACCTCTAAACACTATTATTATTTCTCTGTGTACAGTTCATATGACATTTTTGATTTAGAGCGAATTCTATTTTCAGGTGACAAAGCATCTGACATCAGCTGGTTCGTTTTAACTAAATTGTTTGTGGCGGCGAAAATTAATTGAAATTTAATCATATATAAATAATTATAGTAAATAAATAATAGAAAAATAAAAAAATACACATATATTTATTAATGTTTGTACATATAACCACTCAGCTGTTTTAAAATCGTTTTTCTTGATAGGTTATGTCAAATGTAATTTAAATACCAACGTTTGAACATGGAAATTATAAACCTTATGTATTACTCAAATTTTTACATACAAATGATATTACATGTGTGTAGAAAAGTGACATTCCACATGACAAATACACATAATGTGAACATAGCTTAACACATATTAATTAAAGTATGTAGTTACGTGCTTTTGATTTATGTAGAACTTGTACTTGTAGTTACGTGCTTTCGATTTTCGATAATAATATGTCTAATTTTTTTATATGACAGTAAAATAATCAATCAGAAACCGATTTTGCATTTTTTTTAGTTGCGTGGTTTTGCATTTCAGCTAACGATGTTAAGATGGAAGCAATTAACCAAAATAGTTGCATATGTAGATCTTGATCAATATAATAAACGTTATAGTTCGAACTCATCTTCAGACTGGAAATTTACAAGAAATAATCTTAAATAAATCTTAAAATTTGAATAAATTTGTGAGCAAAGCAATTTACATCAATTTAAAAGAAATTTGAATTAAATATTTTTCAAGAAAGTTTTCTCGTTGTACATAAATAATGGCTTATTTCAGTTAATTGTAATATCGATATATCGAGTCATTACGGCCAAAAAAAAAAAAAAAAAATCAAGCAACCATAACAACATTTTAGAGCAGAATGTTTTTTTAATATATTTCACAAAAATTTTGTATGAAAATTGGCGCATAAACTAAAATTGTTTTATTAAATCGTAACGGTACCTTCTGTGGCCATGAGATTTTAGGAGATGATGTAAGTGTTGCCAATTAATTCATTTATTAAAACAACTAAAATTGAAAATAAAGTCGCTTAAGTTTTTTTTTGCGGTTATGCCTCTATATACCCCAACAAACAGGAAGTCAACCCTTTGATATGAAATGACTTTATCATTTGACATCAAACACAATTTGTTAACCTTTTTTAACTGTTTAGTTTTAACATTTGAATTCAAATTGATGATTTGAATATAAACATTTGACATACAATGTTTAAACAATTTGATATCAAATTATAATCATATGTTGTTCTCAAACCAAAAAAAAACTTGACAGCACTGAAGCGAAAAATAAATGTAAACATTAAAAAATGGCGATTAAAGTTAAATGTGTTAGACAATTAAAGAAGAGTAACATATTATGTGCAGTGAATTCGTCTTTAAAAAACCTTAATTTGTTGCTAAAAAATATAAAATATATTTGTGAGTAAAAAATTAATTTGAGCGTATTAGACACCTTTGTAATCTCCATGTTTGAAAGTACCGATAGACAAAGTTTCAATTATTTTGTACGATTTTTTAGGAGGTTATAGCAAAAGTACATTTTGCTTATTTGTTCAATGTCGAATAATTTTAGGAATAAAAGCTGAAGTTGACCTTAGATCCGGGACGCTTGGAGTATTAATTTGCTTTTTACTTCCAGAACAGGTTGCCTTTGCCTTTTTTTGTAAACATAACCATTTAGTTGCAAACAAGGATTGACAAACAGGTGAATTTTTTATAAAAGCATTTTTTTCGATTTGCTTGTGTAATGTTGCTTCAAATTTGTAATTTATTTATTTATTTATTTTATTTATTTAATTTTCCAGTCTATAGATTAAAAATCCTTACAGACATAAGTGCTTAAATTATAGTACATATAATAAATAAAGAATAATGATATTAACTAATTTGAATTTAAATAAACAATAATTTTTCTTTTTAAGGCATCATTACTATCAGAAAAGTCAATTAGATTATATAGATTATTAAATTTTAAGCAAATTTGACGAAGGAGTCGTTGTTAGCGTACACAGAACGGTAATACGTTAAATTTAACGGCTGAAAATTTCGTGTAGGTCTCACTGGAACATTAAAGTTAATTTTGCTTAACAAGGAACCGCAATCGACATCACCGCGTATTAGACCCATTAAAAACGAAATACTAAGCATTGTTCTTCGGCTTTTTAACGTCGGTAACTTAATAAGACCAAGTCTGCTTTCATATGAAGGTAGTGCAAGCGAATTCCATCGAAGACCTCTTAAACAAAATAAAAGGAACTGTTTCTGTACAGATTCAATGCTGTTGATATATATATTAAAGTATGGATCCCACACAATTGATCCATATTCCAGGATAGGGCGAACCAGAGACGTACATATATAAGTGTTTAGTGACATATGGATCAGAAAATTCTTTTGACCAACGTTTCAAAAAACCAAGAACTCCATTAGCTTTATTGACCATTAATGAAATGTGATCACAGTATGTTAGTTTGTGATCCAATAAAATACCGAGATCACCAATAGTGTGAACTTTATCCAGGAATGTTCCATTTAGAAAATAGCTAGTGTCAAGTTTAAATGAGCGGAAAAATGACATGTGTTTACATTTTTTATATTTAAATCCAATAAGTTGTAATTACACCATTGAGAGAAAAGTTCAATGTCAGACCGCAAAATGGATTGATCAATAATATCGTTAAAAAAATTAAAAATTTTCACATCATCAGCATACATGAGTATGTTAGAGTGCTGAACAACCGATGGCAGATCGTTAATAAATAATGTAAATAAAACAGGACCAAGATGACTTCCTTGAGGCACACCAGAGAGAACATCGATGAGTTTTGATGTAGCATTCTTAAATTTTACTTGTTGGGTTCTATCTAAAAGATATGATTTAAGCCATTGTATTGCGTTGTTGCTAAATCCCATACGTGATAACTTGTAAAGTAAAATATCGTGGTTAACTTTATCAAATGCTTTGCTAAAATCCGTGTAAATAACGTCTGTTTGTTTATTATTAACAAAACCTTCATTTACAATAATGGACACAGTCATGTGTAATTTCCGAATTCTTAATTGGCAACACTGACTTAAACCGCTAAAGATTTGCCTGTCAGACAGACATTATATAAACTATAATTTCACACAACGTTTTTTTTTGTTTTTGCAAAAGTGTATGTGTGCATACCATGAACAATAATAAGAGCATTAAATACAATTTAATTGATTTTTTTGCAAAAAGTTTAACAATTTAACGATTGCCCCTTAAGTAGTAAATGCCTTGCAGAAGAATTAGTTCCTGGAATAAAATATCATTAAAGAATAGAAATAAACCTTAATTTTAAATGCAATATTTAAGAACATATGTACATATTATGTATGTATCCTTATTTGAATTCCATAACTTTCTATTTTCTTCAGTATTAAAAATTCCCCAATATCCCTGTCTATTCGATTTGAAAATTAAAAAAACATAGTCTGCGAATGTTTTCTAAAATTGAACATTCAATATCTGATACAAAAGATAATACACACACATTCATAAACAAGGAGCATTGGTGAGTTGCACTTGCAATGATAAAAGGATAATGAATAGGAGTCATACATGACAATGGAAACTCATACCCGTACATACACTCACGCATTCCATTATACGTATGTACATGTTTGACAAATACAAAACTCATACAATAAATTCCTTTTGACAGATAATTTCATGTGGTCCTTGTACTTGTTGTTGTTGTTATTCTACAAAATCAAATTTTGTACTCATTTTCAAATTGTATTTATACGAATACCAGCCTGTGAGTCCCCGTGTGAGTGTGTGTTTATGTATATGTTGAACTCTATTGGTATCGGTTAAATCACGTACAACATTAAATCTGCTGTTAATTACATGATATTAATTTTCCACACAATGTCCATCATGTGAAGGGATGTCCAACTTTGTTTGCAAAATCTTTGCTTAACCATATAGCTCATCATATATTAGTTTTTTGATTTCTAATAAAAAAATCTTTAAACTTTTTACCATTTAAGTATTTACAGTAAAAGCTGAAATCTATAATGTCTTTGAGAAGGAAAATAAGTCCATCGTTTTGCGTGTCCATGTGACTTTTGCTGAAGTTAACGAGAATCGGCATTGATTTCTTTTTATCCGATCTATTCAGTTTGGATATGGGCTGAGAGAGAATAGACATATCCTTGTACAATTCAGATGAATAGTTCTCGGCATTTTTCGAAATAGCTAAAACAACAACAAGCCCACATAATAGAAATAAAAAATGGAGATAAAATAATTTATTAACAAAAACGACCATCTTCACTGTTAAGCGCGCTGTTAAATTCGGATTTTCCAATTGCAAAGCGTTGACGCCGCGCTATATAAATTGCATGGACATGCCAACTAGAAATTGCGTGCCTCTTTTTGTTTAGGTAAAAATTTTATGTTAGGTTTTTGAAGTTATTTAGTGGATCTTCATACATTTGAATATTGAAATATGAACTAGCAATAATTAATCAAATCTTATTCTAATTATTAGGTTTACGTCCTGCCAATGCCGGGAGAAAGTTCTCCTACTCATGGTTCCCGTTCACACAGGTGCTTAGCGCCCTTTCGATCAGATAAGTGCTGCAGTGCCTTGTTTACTTGTTTATATCGAGCTATCTCGGAGATCGCACTATACGAGTTGTTATAGATGGGGTTTCGTCAAACGAGTTCAAGATTCATTCAGGGTGCCGCAAGGCACCGTTCTTTCTTCTACTCTTTTTCTTATTTTTCTAAATGACCTCCTATGCCAAACTTCCAATCCTACAGCCTTCCAACTGACGGCTTTCTATCTCATTTGTATTCATTTGATTATAGACCAAGCGTATCCGATGTTGGTGCTCTGAGGCAGAACATGAATGATACGTTAGGTCTCGGCCACGTAATCTTGGAAAGGGGTCGTGCGAATAGGGTAAATTTCAATGCCCGAAAGACACAGTGTTGCATGCTGAAGCATAAACACGCGACGGATCAGGGTGCCTCATCTGTATCTATGGGTGGTATAATTATTGAGGAGTCAGAATCTCTTGATGTTCTGGGCATGAAGATACAATGTGATATTCGATGGCCAAAACCTATATCTAAGGTATCGAAAGAAGCATTCAAGTGGTTTTTTAAACGGTGTAAGATATACTTCACTCCCTCTGATCTCCTTACTATTTATACCACCTATATCCGAACGCGAACGGAATACAACTCTCATGTGTGGGCCGGTGCTTCAAAGTCGATTTTGGAGGTTCTCGACCGCGTGCAGGAGAGGGCGAATGTTCTCTTTGGTGACAGTAGGTATCCAATTCTATTGATTCCTTCGTTACTTTAATGGGATATGTTCTGATGAAATTAGGGATCTGGTTCCCAAAACCCATACGTTTGTTCGTTATGCATGTTTTTCCTCAAGAGCCCATCCTTTTGGGGGTCGATTGACCGGTGAATCGTACAACACATTACAGGGGAAATTCGTTTTTTTTTGCCAGACTGTTCGGTTGTGTAATAACCTTCATGCAGAAGTCTTCCCTCTCACTTTCAACATGAATAAATTCAAGTCAAATGTTCACAAGCACTACTCCCTCTTTCCTCTTTCCCATAACCCATTTTCCTACTTCCAACACAATGTAATACATTAGTAGCGGTCATCCCCTGAGTGCTGGTTCTAAAAAAATTAGTACTTTTTTAAATTTAATTTTGGACATTTTATTATATATCGTTAACTAAAACGCAAACGACCCTGTCTAACATTTTACATTTTACAAATTTTACAGGAGAAGCAAAAAACTTTTAAAAATTATATATTGATAAATTGCCGTTAACAGTTTATAATTTATTTTTCTTCAATAAATTAATTGTTTGACAGTAACGATATGTATTTCTTATTTTGGTTAGCAAAATGGATAAAGTTACCATGGACCACAATTTGTATTACCAGTTTAACAAGTGTAATTGAATCAACTTCCTTATTAAACACTTTTAACAATAAAGATGTTGCGGTTAAACGAAGAACTTGTGTTCAGTCTTTATAGCCTCTACGAAAATAGTCACAGCAGCATTTAGAAGAGGAAAATATGTCCTCAAGAAAGTAAATTTGTTACAAGTACAGACGGTGATTCTAGCGCGGATTAGAATTGTCTCCCAAGTGTCCTCCAACAGATGCCACGTTCATAGAAAATCTAAATGCACGCAACTAATCATATTTTTTTTAAACATTAAACTCAAATATTTTAATTTTTTTGCGTTAATTGTTTACTTTTTTCGGTTGACGACCTGGTAAAATAGCAAAAGTTGTCTTACCTAAAATTTTTTTTTGGTTTCAAATGAAAGTTCGGTTGCCATACGTAAGCGACACATTAAGGAATTTCATTAGCCCAATTCACAATCTTGTGCAAATGGTATTGCATCGTAGCATTTGCAAAAGATTATGAATTCGGTTATTATGTTTAATTTAAAACTGTTGCCTTGTTGTAATTTCCTTGAACAAGAGTTACATCTAACACGTTCCAATGGTTGCCAAACACTGCAATACCATACAATTCGTTGCCATACATGTTTAATTCAATATCCTTGAGGATGAGAGTGAAGTTGTTGAAAACATTGATGTTTGCTTAAAACATTTAACAATGAAATTGAAGGGGTCGAGGTGCAGTTAAGCAACAATGAAAGAGAAAGAAGGCCACTCTAATACGAGTACACTGTTCAATGTGTTGAACCAACTATTGAGTGGTCAGTGAACGTAGTAATTAATGTCATCATGTGGTTTATTGGTTTGTTTTGGACGTATTGTTTGCATAGATGTTTATAGAATCTCTACTGCGAGAACAGAATTAAATTCAGACAACATAACAAGGTGAGTAGTTCGAATCTTAAAGATAACCAAAACAAATCTTTAATATTGAAGAATTTGTTATCCTATAGATTCTACATTTTGTAAAATGTATTTCATATTTGTAAAACAAAAGTGAAAGGAAACTTTTTCAATGATTGTTTTTTTTTAAATTTAAAGCAATAAAAATTAAAACAAAAAGCCACTAAATATGGTTTAATAAATAATAACGAAGGATTATAACCAGACAAGTTGGTAAACATTAAAAATTATTAAAAATATATTTTTGCTCTTTTAGGAAAACCCCTAAATGTACAGCGAGCCAAGTAAAATACAAACATTGGCGTCAGTTGTTATTTTTATTGGCAAGAGCATTTAAAGAATTAATTCTATAGTTATAGTTAAACTTAGTCATCGTCGTCCAGACTTGCAATTTTGATACAGCAATTCTTGAGTTTATCGGTAAGAGGGATAACAAGATTGGAGAGGGGTACTTAGTTTCATGTACTATGCAATTCTTATCTGTTTTGTTATTCTCACAGTTTTTAGCTTGAAGTTGGCTGTAGGTGTAAATGTATTTTTATAAAGGCTGGTTAAATTTTAAGGGCCGACGTTGATTTTGAAAAAAACACAAATTATTTAGGAAATTATTGTCATATCTTTTTATTATGAAAAGATTGGTATGGTTTATTTATGTATGGAACAAAATAACCTCCATCCGATGCACACAAGGACAAATAGCCAAATTAGGACGACAAAAATAGAATTTTTCATTTTGTTAAATGTAACCACTATTGCACTTAATATGTTCTATATACCAGTACGCACTCAACCTATAATTTTTTTTTTTAACGCTTCACATTAGTCTGTACGTGCGTGCAAAGTATAAGTATCTGTTACACGCACTTATTCCTGTCAGCAGCATCTATAGCGTTTATTGTTTATACACTCGACAATTGTTTGTAAATTTACAGTTTGAAGTTTTTTATAAAAAATTTTAAGCATCAGATATTTAATTTAATTTGCAGTTATTATTAAAATAACAATTTTATGTAGTGTAGATATAGTTTAATGTTTTTATTATGAAATATATTTAAAAATTTACTTTAGCTAGAGCTATAAAAAAAGTTCCACAGAGTTCCACGACGTTTCCTTACAAGTTAAAACAAACAACCACTAATAAGTGTAAAAAAGTCAAGTGGAGGTCCCCCCGTTTCCCCCTTCAATAGATAGAGCATATTTTGCTTAGGTAGTACACCTAATTCTGAAAATCCCACATGCAAATGACATTTTTTTAATTCGTTCCAAATTCGTTTAAAAGTTCCAAACAGTTCAACGACTTTTCCTTATAAGTTAAAAAAAACAACTTCTATAAAGTGTAAAAAAGTAAAGTGGAGGTCCACCCGTTTCCACTTTCAATAAATAGAGCATATTTTTCTTAGGTATGACATTTTTTTTAATTCGCTTAATTATTCATTCTGTGCAGTCTGCTCACAAAATACTTGTGTGCATCATTGATGTATACTTAAACTGCTACGAAAATATATAAAAAGGGGAATTCCGTTACTAAATTGTAACTAACACAACCGCAATAGCAAAGTTTTTCATTCAGTGCAGTCTCCTCACAAAATACTTCTGCGCACCACTGATGTATACTTAAGCTGCTACGAAAATTTATTAGAAAGGGGAATTCCGTAACTACATTGGGTGTACTGAGATCTGTGCTTCAAAAAAGATGAAAATGAAGAGAAAGGAGTTATTTGATGTACTAAGAAACCAACAATTTTATAATTTGTCTTCATTAACGTGTAATGAACAACTATTACAGTATATTTTGGGCAAAATTGGTGTTAGTGAGCTTCCTAAAGATTTAATAAAACAAATAAAACTGGAAGTTAAAGTGTTTGTTTCAAAGATGTTTACGAAGTGGCGTGAGTGTGGTTATACTTATGAGCGTTTTAACAAGAAGCACATAAACTGGCTTGACGGAAACCTAAAACTCCCGGAGATACAACCACCACTGCTTCCATTATCGGTAGGAACACATTCAGAACAAAAGATGCGAGGCAGACCCAGAAAATCATTTGAAGAAAGTTCTCATCGCAGTAAGCAAAGACATGTAAGAGCAATTGTATCAGATCTTAATTCAGAAAAATTATGTTAGGCTGCAGAAACAAGCTTGGTGAAATCAGGCAACAGAAGTAAAGCTGAAGTTGTGAAGTTAGCCATCAATTCTTCACCCCACAGTTTAAAAAGAATGAAATTGGCACATGATACTTCTGCTTCTATAAAACCTTACAATCCTGAAGAAGCTTTAGCTCTTATGGTGGACCTTGGATTGACAAAAGAGGATTATATAACGCTGCGACTTGGAGCAAAAGAAAGAGGAGCTAATATGTATCCCTCATATCATGTGATAGGAGAGGCCAAAAGAAAGTGTTATCCAGCAAATATTGAGATAAACGAAAATGAGGCTGTGGTACCGCTTCAAGATCTTCTTGCACATACTACGCAACGTCTGGCTCAAGTTCAGACTGATGTGATACTACAGTATATTTCCACTGACTGTGATACCATTGAAGTTTATTATAAATGGGGCTTGGATGGCAGCGGTGGACACAGTATATATAAACAAAATTTTGCGAATAATTCAGTTTATGCAGACTCTAATATAATTTTATGTACGATTGTGCCACTGCAAATGTGTGAATCTAATGGCAATAATGACAAAATATTTTGGAAGAACATGTCACCATCATCGACCAAGCATTGTCGACCAATTTCATTCAAGATAAAAAAGGAAAACGTGGAGGCAATAGTAATGACGGTAATACTGCACGAAAATTTTTTAAGAATCCTTCGCTCGTTTCAGAAATAACTGGAATTGATAAAGATTTAATAGAAAGATTTGCAAATATACTGTCAATAATTTCTTGTGGGCATTACATCAAGGAAGAAGTATTTAAAAACTATTGCTTTGAAACAGCAGAAATGGCCATTAAACTTTATGGCTGGTACAAAATGAGTGCCACTGTTCATAAAATTTTAATTCATGGAGCAGATATTATAAAATCGTTACCTTTACCAGTAGGCCAACTGTCAGAAGATGTACTTGAAGCAAGTCACAAAGAGTATAAAAATTTAAGACAATATCACTCCAGAAAAACTTCAAGAGTCAATACCAACAGTGACATATTTAACTGGATGCTGGTTTCTTCGGACCCTGTTGTGACCGATAACCGAAAAAAAGCTAAAAAAAGTAAAGCAAAATTTAATGAAACTGTATTAAATATGCTAAGGCTGCCCACTTTCTGTGGCAACGAAGAAGAGAATAATGAACAGGAGTTCGATGACGTCCAAGACGATGAAGATGTTAATATAGAATAAAATAAAAATTAATATTGTAATTAAAAAAAAAATGTAAAACAATTAATTATAATTCTTATTATTTTAAGTAGTAGCATCACCAGTTGATCAAATTTAAATAAAAACTTTTAAAAAATATAATTATTAATTCCGTTTTTTATAAGTACATATTCTCGTTTTAAGTTTTTAATTAGGCCTTATGTTTTGAAATTTGAATTTTTAATTTTTAAAAACTGATATCAAAAATCCCGTGTAATAAGTTTTAAGCGAATTCGATAAATTTTTTTAAAATTGTCCGCCATATTGAATCCGCCATTTTGAATTTTTCAAAACTAACATCAGATTCGTAATCAGCGACCCAAAAAAAATCCCGTGTAATAAGTTTTAAGTGAATTCGATCAATTTTTTAAAAATTGTCCGCCATATTGGATCCGCCATTTTGAATTTTTAAAAACTGACATCAGATTCGTAATCAGCAACCCTAAAACCTTTAACGTACTTAGTTTTATTAAAATTTATTGAATCCATATGAAGTAAATAATATTGTCGCGCTAAATCCTCCATTTGTCCCTGTGTGCGATGGTCCAAATTTTCGATGACGCTGAGGCATAATTGAGGTTCTCTGCCGCTAATGTGCCAAATTATCTCATCCTTTAGCTCTTGAATTGTTGCTGCTATTATCGACGTACACCTTTTCTTTCAAATAATCCCAAAGCAAGAAGTTCAAAGGTGTCAATCATATGATATTGGCGGCCAATTGACATCGCCACTACGTTAGATAACACGGCCATTGAGTTTGTAGTGCAAAAGAGCCATTGTTTCGTTAGCTGTGTCGCAAGTGGCGCCGTCCTGTTGAAACCACATGTCGTCCACATTCATATCTTCCAATTCGGGCCATAAAAAGTTCGTTATCATCTCACGATAGCGAACACCATTAACAGTAACTGCCTGACCGGCCTCATTTTGGAAAAAATAAGGCCCAATGATGCCGCAAACCCATAAGCCGCACAAAACAGTCACTCTTTGTGGATGCATTGGTTTTCGACAATCACTCTTGGATTATCATTCGCCCAAAAAGCGGCAATTCTGCTTATTAATGCATCCACTGAGGTGAAAATGTTCCTAATCACTGAATATGATTTTCTTTGAAAATTGGCGATATGCATTTTGATTTGAACGCCCGTTTTCATAATAAGCCTGAATAATTTTGACGCGTTGCTCGATTGTGTATATTTCCATGGTTCAAATTGAGTTAGTCTGAAATTGAGAAATGTCAAACGAAATGCAGAAAATACTTGACGTTTAGGTGTGGTTCACATTCAACATCGGCCCTTAAAATTTAACCAAGAAGAGGAAAGACAAGATAAAAATACAAAAACTGCAAAACTATAAATTCATAATCTGGACACTTATATACAATTTCAAAGCAGAATTTTTAAAAATTACAGTAACAAAACTTGCAAGCCTGGATGAGGACTTAACTAGTTAGGAAACCAGTAGTAAAATAGAAGGTGCAAAGAATTTTCTGTAAATACTTTAGAAAACAAAAATCAAAAATTATTTCTTCAATATCACAAAGACTACTAACAAAAATTCAGAATTAGATTTCTCTATGACGTGCTAAATTCTCAATTATTAAAATCCAAATTTGGATTAAAAACCATTAACAGTTCAATAAAATAACCACAATACTAATTATTGTTAACAGCTAATGCACAAGCTCTATGTTTACATTTATCCTTCAAGTTGTGATGATAAAAGGTCAACAAGAAAAATGAAAGACGAGGAACATGAAAAACAGAAAATTGTGCTTCAAGAAGAATTCTTGATAAAAAGTACAAAAAACAGAAGTAAAGGTGTCCGTAGACGATATGTTTTTTACATCTGGCTTGTCAAATTTCCCACTGTTAAATAAATACATGTCGTGTGTTACCATTAAAACATTGCATCTGTAAAAGTCAGACGCAAGTCAGAATTTAAATTAGAGCGTGCTCTATTTTCTTCCGACAAACCATCTGACATCAGCTGTATCAGAAATCTATGCCAGGAAGAAACCGGCAGCGGCGGTGCACTATTGACGGAATCATTAGCCGGCTGAAGTTAATATTTTACAATACCGATATTTGTAAAATTTTACCATTGAATAGAAATTATGTTCATATATATATATATAAAAAAACGTCTCTTTATAATATCCTTAATCGGTTTCTTCAAATTTAAAGAAAAAATGTTAAGATGGCTGAACTCTTTTACGGTGCAAATAAAAATTTTTGTGGCGGCAGCACGTTGTTTTGAAACCGAGAACTAATTTGGTTTCTGCAATAACTATGCGTAAAAAACAGAGACAATGTCAGAAGCAAATTACATGTACGTGTGTGACCAAATATTATAAACCTTATGTAAAACAGCAATTTCGACAGACATGTACAATTAAATGTGACTTGTAAAGTTGACAAGTCAGATGTAAAAAACATGTCGTGTACATGCACCTTAAGGAAGAACATGTAAATCAATTAAAACAGTTAATTATTCAAAAACAAATTTCGATCTACCAAAAGTCAAAATACCATTTGGTTAAAAGATTGATGTTTGACTATTGACTGCCAGCCGTCGTCGATGGCGATGAATGTTAAACGGCAAATCCCTCTGAGGAGGTTGTGTTTTTTTTCAGTATTTTTTTATTGAATCTTCATATATTAAACATGAACTAACAATAATTAATCAAATCTTATCCTAATATTTACTCTATGTCCTGCCAGTGCCAGCCTTTTAAAATATTTTACTGCATATTTCGTTATCATAGTTTTTACTAATGGCACATTGAGATCCTTGTGGATATTTGAGTTTTTGACGTACCAGGGGGCGGCTGTAATTATTCGATTCTTATTTTTTCGATGTTAGAACCCGAGGCAGTGCCCCATAACTGAATACCGTAGTACCAAATTGGCTTTAAGATAGAGTTGTAAAATAGAAGTTTACAATCGAGACTAAGAACAGAATTTCTTCCAATAGGCCAATTAATTTGAATTTCCTTTAGTTTCATTTGTGTTAATCTAGTTTCTATATGCCATTTCCAAGTTAAAAGCCGATCTAGATGTCTACCGAGGTATTTTACATGCGAGTGTTGGGGTATTATTTGATTATTGATTTTAATTGGGGGGCACGTGTCCCGACGCAATGTGAATGTTATATGTGCGCATTTTTGCTCATTGATCTTTATCCTCCATGGTTTTCGACCTAACCTTCCCTAATCTAATCAAATTCGCAATGTTATGATAAAACGACACGGATATAATCAAATTTTGTGAAGGTTGATCCATTATTTACCATAGGCCTCATACATTCCGGTTTCCCGGCATATGAAAAAATCCGAGAAAAGAAAAAATCTATGAATAACTTATAAAATGTATGTAATTGACATTATAAAATCGTAAATTCCTCTCGAAATGAAGGTTCGTTTTAGTTAAATTTGTCGTCTTTGAACGAGCTGCAAATACAGACATTTAGGCCGCAGATATTTTTTAAGGAGCCTGTTAAAAATAAAAGTAAATAAGGAAATGAGTACATTGGCTTTTGAATAAAATAATTTTGGTTTTTAACCTTTACGAGTGGCTCTTCTCCAAAATTATGAACTATTTGCCCTCAGGCCATTAATTGCTATGCAGCTAAGCTATGAACCGACTATAGGAACTTTAGCATTTTAAAAATATTAAACTAGACTTTAAAACTCTGCCAAGAAAAAAATGTTTTACTACGTGGCAAATAATTTTGGCAGTATGTTTTGTAGTGTCAAAAAGATAGTAGGGCACATGGTCTGGAGAAAAAACGAAAACTGCAAATACAAAGACACACAAAAATTGCAGCATCAGCAAATATTATCAAAACTCATACTTGAATCAAATTCGCAATATAAAAATAAAAGGACAACCAACTGAACGAACGAACGAACAAACGAATGAACATTAAAACCATTTACTGAAGCGTTATGCCACAAAAAAGCACAAAGGCAGACAAATACGAGCACAATCGAGCAGATACAATGCGACACAATACTCCCATTGAAACATGGACACACGTATATATGCTAAAGAAGTGCCTCAAAGGACATGCATATCCTTATAAAACAACATAAATACAATCGTATGAACATGTGTGATTATTTACATGAAACTGCTTAAAATAAACAATATTTTGTGCAAACATGGACACAAATGGACGGAAACAAAGAAACAAAAAAAAAAAAAAAAACAAAAAACCGCAACCAGAAAAGGAATAAAAATTAATAATGGCCATGATGTGCCACACACTCTATCACCTACTCACTTACTGGTTTAACCCTGTGGCTGTTATTGTGCTCAAAAATTCAAAAATTAAATAAAAAACCAAATAATGTCAGTTACAGATGACAGCAATTGTTAGGTGTGCATTCTGTTTGTGACGTTTGCTGCTGTTCATTCGGCCTGCCAAAAAATGTTCTATAACTTCTCCTTCTTTCTCGGGTAAAATGCAAAAGCACGTTAAATACACGCATAATAAATCATTATGGTAGTTCCGGTAAAATATTGTACTTCCAAAAATAATCTACTTATGCGAGGAATTCGGTTTTTATTTGTACAAAATCAAATTTAATATGTGCGAAACATTTGCTCAATATTAAAACATTTGTTATTTTAATCAAATAATTAGTGGGCGGGAATATTCATTTGTTTTTTTATTTTACAACAAGTTAGAGTGCTATATTCGGCTGTACCGAATCTTTGATACCCTCCACCAATATTTCGAATATTTCAGGAGTGGGCTCTATATGATATATATATATTAGACCGTCTCACTTTTCATGTGAAATAAACAAGTTTACTCATTTCAACTAAAACTGCAGTTTTTCTAAACAGAACACGACTGTTATTTACACCAAAATCTTTATTTTAAAATTTCCTACCATATGCATTTACAGAATATAAAAGTTTTGCCTCGTTCAATTTTAATATATGAAAAGGTAAGCTAAAATTAAAAAAATTGTTAAGTTTGTATTTGAAAATCTGAATTTGTAGTCTATGAATAAAAAACCATCGAACAAAATGGCAATGTTGCTTTAAGAAACATTTAGGAAATTGAATTAGCTTTCTAATGCATGTAATATGTTCAAATCCATTCAGAACTGCTTGAGTTTGAGGCAAATTACTAAATTAAGAATTTTTCATTTTTTGGAAAAAAGGCATTTTGGCTAAAAAAATGAAAAACGATTTAAGAGACCACTTCCCGTTCATCAATATTTAAGTGTTATACACCAAAATTCTTGGTTTTGATAGTAGATTAAGAAAATCGAAATGAAGGAATTTCGAAAAAAGTATAAAAACTGAGACGGTCTAATATATATATTATTATTTAATCTTTATATAAACGGACGTCAGCATTAAACGGCTAAGACCCCACATATATTAAATTATTGACGGACAATCAAAAAGTTTTATGGTTTTCTTTTTAGAAATTTGAGCTAGCTTGAGTAAAATATAATAATTCGAAACAGTTTTAGCCGAACTGAAATGATTTTCAGGAGGGGAATTTATATTGGACACACGGTAAATTATGGATCAATCATTCCAAAATTCTTTAGAGCGATTTTTGGTACTAAAAAACATAAATAAGAATACATTTCAATACATCAGTGAAATTAGTTTAAGCGTTTACAGTGAATTTCAGAAGTCTGCTTAATATGGGATCTAAGGTAAATTGTGGACCGTATATCACAAAATTGCATGGCATTTTTCATGGCCATATGAAGTTAAATTGGAACAAATTTTACCGCAACATCTATATCTGCTACAGTTTTAGGCGTATTTAGTTAATTTCCTAGAGGGGCTTCATATTGAGCCTATGGTAAATTATGGACTGATCTTCACAAAGTTTTTTAGTATGATTTCTAGTCCTATAAAACTGTGAAGTATTATATTTTATTGTTTATTACGGTAATAATTAGGCGTAATAAACTGTTTACCGAGAATAGGGTTTATATGGGGGATATAGTAAATTATGGACTTATCTTCACGAAATTTGACAGTGTGATTTCTAGTTCTATGAAACTGGGACGTACCAAATTTTATTATAATGTCATTATTAATAACGGTTTCAGGCGTAATAAACTCTATACCGAGAAAAGGGTTTATATAGGGCCTAGGGTAAATTATGGATTGATCTTCACGAAATTTTACGGTGTAATTTCCAGTTTTATAAAACTGTTACATACCAAAATTTGTTATAATTGCATGAATAATTACGGTTTTAGGCGTACTAAACTGTTTTCCAGGAGCAGGGTTTTTATGGGGCTCAGGGTAAATTACAGACCGATCTTCATGAAATTTAACACTATGATTTGCAGTCATATAAAACGAATTTGTTCAAAATTGTATATCATTCCGTGCATTATTCCACCATTTATGTGAGTTTCAATTTTTTAATGTGGTGGTTCCACATTTTGATTCATAGCTCTGATTCTACTGAACCGATTTTGCTGGCTTTCAATCCCAAACTGCTTAGGGTAACTACAACAATTTAACACCAAGTTTGTTCTTTTCTTTTGAGTCTTTCAAAAGTGAGCGTGTTTTCAACAGACGGACAGAGAGGCTGACATGGCTAAATCGACTTAGAATTACTCAAGGTGCCAGAATATATATGCTTTATGGGGTCTTAGATGTATAATAAAAAAGTTTCACACGGAATGATAAACTATATATACCACCATTCACCACAAGTGGTGGTGAAGGGTATAAAAATCTACAGAGAAATTTGTTTATAGATTTTTAGGAATTACGTAGAAATAATCGTCAATTAAATGAAGTTGTAGCTAAAATTATGCACTAAATCCGTTCAAAAATGTGACTTAAATAATACATGTCTAATACTAACATTTTTATTAATTATTTTAAAGCTTACTGGATAAAAAAGTTGTACATAGTTCACATAATTTTTAACCGATTTATATATTTTTCTTAATATATTAAGACTTTCCAACAATACACAAATGTCTTGAGACATGTTCACACTTTAGAAATATTTGTTAACAAATTTTTTTATGAATTAAGTTTTTCGGGCTGGCTGCACTGATTGGTAATTGTGTCAAACTACATCTGTGAAAGTGAAAAGTGTTCAGTATAATCTGCCATTTCATCATGGAGAAACTCACAAACGAGCAAGTCGTTGAAATTTATTATCAAAATTCGCTCGATGGAAATCCACTGTTTAATCGAAAAATTGTGTTCAGCGATGAGGCTCATTTCTGGCTAAATGGATACGTAAACAAGCAAAACTGACGCATCTGGGGTGAAGAACAGCCACTTGCCATACAAGAGTTACCGATGCATCCCGAAAAAACGACCATTTGGTGTGGTTTATGGGCTGGTGGCATCATCGGTCCATTTTTCTTAAAAGACAACCGTGGAAGAAACGTTACCGTCAACGGCGAACAATATCGAGCCATGATATGCGACTTTTTTGCCTCAATTGGCTGAGTTGGACTTGGTTGATATGTGGTTTCAACAACACGGTGCCACATGCCACGCAGCTCGTGAAACAATGTACATATTGAAGGATGAACTTGGTGAGCAGTTTATCTCTCGAAATGGCCCTGTGGGTTGTCCGCCAAGATCATATGATTTGACGCCTCTTGACTATTTATTGTGGGGTTATGTGAAGTCGTTGATCTATGTGGACAAGCCAAACACGATTGAAGCCTAAGAGTATAACATAACACGCAGACGCGGATCCAGCTTGAGCCTTAGGGGGGGATTTTTTATGATACAAAACAAGTAAAAAAATTTGTTTTTAAAAGTTTATTAAAAACGATATGTTTATATTATATTAAAAAAAACTTAACAATAAGGTTAAATAAAATATAAGATCAGTTCAATATATATTAAAATAAATTAATCTTTTTAAATAACGTTTTGGCTATAAAAATAATTTTATTTATTTTTAATGTTTTTTTTTTTATTTGAAACAATTTATTTGACTACATCATACTTAATTGTTTGACCAATTTTTCGACAAAAAAAAAAAAACAAATGCAAATGTTAACAAAATTTTGGAAGAAGGAATATGCTTCACTAATTTTAAAACTAAGTTATGAATTTTATTCGAACTGTTTGGGTTTTAATCTAAAGATAAATATATAATTATTCTGGTTTAAGTTGGTTACAGTTAATTTTTTTAATCCAAATTTAGATATTTTAATTAGGCTTAAGTTCATTGAATTTAATTTTCATTAAATTATTTTTATGAAGACACTAGCGGGCCCGTTGCCTGCTTCGCAAGGCAAAACAAAATAAGAAAAGAAACACACTTGTTTTTAATAAAGTTGATTTTGTTCCCTATTATTCAACTTTTAATTCTAGTTTCTTACAATCTTAGACTATGTATCACTTAAACTATCTTAGAGCTCTTTCGTAGACAACATTTTTGGTTTTGCCATGAGTTGTTGTGTAGATAAAGAGAACTGAAGGCTTGCCAACACGTGAGCACGAAACATATAACTGGCCGTGTGAAAAGCAAGGATATTCTAAATAAATTCCGCACAATTCCAACGATCGCCCTTGCGCTTTATTTATTGTAATAGCAAATGCAAGACTTATTGGAAACTGTAGTCTTTTGAATTGAAAAGGTAAATCTGATGGAATCATTGGAATTCGTGGAATCAATACATCTTCCCCTTTAAAATTGTTGCTTCGATCAAATTGTTCATGACCTTTTAAGCCAGCAATAGTCAATGATTGGCCTTTTGCTTTGTTGATGGTAATAGCAAAGGCAAGACGCAAAGGGAATTGGAGCCGCTTGAATTCAAATGGTAAATCGTTGGAATCGGTCATGCCGCTCTCCAGTTATGCGCTTAATAGAAAAAGTGGGCGTAAAAGTAGGCGTGGTAAATTTTTCTTTCGATGAAAACTTAAAGTTGATTAATACGAACATTTGAAAGAAAAATTAGTCAACTCGATGGAGCCGTTTTCTAATTTTAGGTAAATCGAAAAAAGTGGGCGGGGCAAAATTTTCTTTCCGTAAAAACCTAAGTTGGACCATGGCGATAATTTTAAAGAAAAAATCGTTCAAATCGGTCAAGCCGTTCTCAAGTTATGGATTTTGCCGAGCCCCTCCGCCCCCAGACCGAAAATTTCAACCAAACTTCATATAAACCATATATGGGCCACTGCCTACGTAGTGTACAAGTTTGGTTGAAATCGCACGACGCGTTTATGATTAGTTCGGCGACGTACATATACGGACTTATTTTTATATATATAGATGAGACTGCGCAGTCAAGAATGAAAAATTATCAATAAAAATTTTAATTGATTTCATGTTGTCAAATTCCTGTCTTCATAAAAATAATTTAATGAAAATTAAATTCAATGAACTTAAGCCTAATTAAAATATCTAAATTTGGATTAAAACCCATTAACAGTTCAATAAAATAACCACAATACTAATTATTGTTAATTTTTTTATTTAAATTAGTTTTATTTAGAAAGGAATTTTACAGCTTATAACAATGGAAAGACAAAAAAAATTTTTGGCTGCACATACATACATACTAGGGAGATCGAACGGTTATTATTCGACCAGTTTAAACCGGGTATTTTAGCTTTGCCCAAGTCGGTTATTTTAAAATGTCCATTTTTCGAATATCGAATAAACCGGTTATTTTGGTATAATAAACCGGTTATTTTAATAATGTGTAATTTATATACATTTTCCCTACTCTTGTTGTAGATGTACCCGTAATTTAAGTATTTTTCTAATTCAATATTAGGCTTACTTAAACTTTTTATGAAGAATGTCAAAACAAAATGTAACTAAAGTCAAAAAACATTATGAACACTGTAAATAAAAATCTCTTATAAATGTGTGTGTTCTTATAAAAAAACCCCAAAACTATTTAAAATACTACATAAACGTGTGCAGTTAAAAAGTAAATAGTAATTTGTGCGAGATTTTTCTAAATATAAAAAATATTTTTATATAGATTTTATCTCTAGAGATATTTCGAACGGGATTAAAAAGACAAAGTTAGGTGCTTGAAGTGTCCTAAAGTGATAAGTGGCGAAGGGTTTTCCACGTCACGATTTAGTAATCACCTTTAATTAGTCCATAAGTTTGACATTAATGTGCTCCAAATAAAACTTTACCGCGTTCGAAGTAGTTCTTAATAGTCGACAAATAATACTTTACTAAAATACGCTGCCAAAAATCAATCATTGGGTGAAATATTAACCCGTTATGTTGCCAAGGACGGAATGCCCCTTAAGGTACTAAAAACTCTTAGACAGTTCCAGCATTTCTTTATGCTTAAAACTACAACATTCCGGCGGAATCAACGATATGGAAATAATTCATCAATTTATTTATTCAAACACCAAGAACAAAAAAAAAAACAAAACTGAAGAAATCAAACAATGTCATGGAAGGTGTCAAATTGTGGTCGGCGAATTGACAAATATTTCATACAAAAAGGATGTTCATATTACTATTCGTTTATATAATGCTGAAACAAAATCGTTTGATATATATAATCCAGGTTAAGAGCTTTTGTTTGCAGCTTTTCAAAAATGTAGTTGAAGTCTACTGATTCATATAGAGATGGCTCAACCAATAATAAATTAAAACTCATTTAAGATAAATTTAGGAGAATATCTCAAATAATAAATTAATTAAGTTCTTATAATATTTTATTTGCTTTTACAAAACGTTTGGCTAGATCAAACATCATTTAATAGTTTTCAAATTGCATTATACAATTATCTTCTTACAAATACAGTTTAGTAAATAAATAGAAATTATTAAAAATGCGGTTAAAGTTTGATCAATTTACTGGTCTCGATTTTTTGGATTTGATCGTCAAATATTTGTTAGGTCTGAACATACCTTTAGTCATATCTATGTATTTTGTAGGTGTTTTTATGTATTCGAATTAAAACCGGTTAACCGGTTATTTTAACCGGTTAAAACCGAAACCGGTTTTTAAAAATATTAACTATTCGTAATATTCGAAAACCGTTTACTGAAAAAGTCGAATAATCGATCTCCCTGATACATACTTTCAGTCGTAAATGCGCTAATTTTTAATTTTTGAAAATTAAGTTTTTGATGCAGTTCTATAGAGTAAACAAAAATACATCGTTTGCGGAAAAAATACAAATATTTTCGTCTAGTTCTTGTTTTGCAACGATATGTAAAAGTTCTAAGTCCAAAAATGCTAAAGAAAAAGCGCTAGGGCCCACTAAAATGTGAAAATTTCAAAAAAAAAATTGTTAATATTTGTAAATAGTCAACATTGAAATAAACAAAATAATTTTATAGTATATTTTATTTTTTGCAAAAGGACATACTAAAATGTACATTAAAAGTATAAAATATATAATAGAAAAGGTGATAAGTCACAAAAAGCTATGTAAAACATAAATGTATTATTTTAAGTTGGTTGGCAAGCCAATAAAGAGTCGGCAATGAAGCAAAACTGGATTTACAGACTTAAAATATATTCAGAACTAAAGACTTTAGAAAGTTTTTTCCCTCTCCTATAAAATTTATACATTGGACTACATCCTTTTCGACTGAAGGTAATGATATATACTTATATAGGTACATTATATTAAAAAAAAAATTACGGACTCACCATTGTTTCACTCATTTTTATGTATTTTTGTATATCAAAGAACTTTTCTTATTAATGCACTTGAAATTTGACAGTTGTATAATTCTTATTTGGTGAACTTTTACTAGACCCATACATATATTCATATGTATATATGGGAAGGTAAAATGGCAATGCTTATAAAATTCCAAATCAAATCCTACTATTATGAAAATATGATACGAAAAACGATTATATTCAAAAGTATATAGTAAATAATTATCATAAAACAAATAAAAATATTGCATATACTAAGGCTTATTAATAATTCAACCGCTCCCATTTTCGACCCAAACGTTTATTTTTCGGAAATAGATGGCACTTGCTGGGATTGAATATATGATAATATGTATTTAAATACAGTTAACTAGATGTTTCATTGGAAATATATAATAAAAAACTATTAGGATAAATACTTTGATACTTAAAGAAAATTTGATTAAAGATTTTATAAAAAACAAAACAAAAATTTGATGTGATTTCCCAAAATTTTTTTACATTCGGAAATTCGTGTATTATCGAAATAAGCAAAACATATTTTTATAATTTTGGGGGGCGAAATTTCCTTTTTTCACCCCCCTGAATCCGCGCCTGATAACACGTGTTATTCATGGAATACAGGCCGAAATGCTGGAAAAAGAGGTGCAAAATTGGACCTAACGAATGGACCATTTGAAGCGGAGCCGCGGGCAACATTTACATGAAGTTATTTTTAAAAAGAAAATGGCAAAGACCAATTTATCGATTCCAATAAAAATTTTTAATATATGATGCAAATTTGAGTGTTTTATTAGATTTTAAAAAAAACTACGGTAAAAAAGACACCCATTATTTACTTTATTTTTAAATTTTTATTGATTTACCAAATTTTAATTCTTTAATAAATTACGCTATGCCACAAGCTAAGCTAAATTGCTGCTGCTGAACACGAATATGGCATTCATTTATTTTTCACAAGAAGCATTTTCGAGGTATTCGCGAAAATCTTGTTTTTCTTCAGTTGTTTTTAGCTATTTCTGAAAATCTTCAGAACTAGTCATCTGATTGTATGAATTTTAGACATTAGCATAGATATGTCTCTGCTCTTTCAGCCCATATCTATACTGTATCTTAAACAATATTTTGTTTCAAACGTACTAAACGTAAAATTGTTATCATCGGATAAAAAATTAAAAAATAAAGAAATATTTCACGACATTAGGACAACAAGTTCTATCTCACATGTAGTTTAGGTGCAAAAAGATCCTTGTTGTCATAAGGTCGCGATTTAGAGAAAACATTCTAATTTTAATTTTCATAAAAAGTTTTTTTAATCAACGCTTCTATTCTATTTATGTCCCTTATTGTGGTTTTAGGTAGTAGGCTTTCTCTTATCGGTCTATTCAAAATAACCCTCGATATAAGCGGTACTTTATTACGCGATTTAGATATAACGCGGATCAATAATAGCAACCATTTTTTGAATTATGCGCTTATTTAACGCGATTTTAATAAAACAAGCTCAAAAAATAATGGCAATCCTTATTATACGCGAAATGCAGCACTGTTATTCAAGAAATTTTATCAGCTGTGTGCTTAAATAAAACTGCACAAGTGCATTAAAATTTTATAAAAATTAAGATTTTATATTCAGTATTTCCAAATGGCTCCAGCCAAAAAAGTAATTAAAAAACGTAATGGAATATTACTTTATGATAAAGTAAAAATTTTGGATCGCCTTAAAAATGGAGAAAAGATTGTTCATTTAGCGAAATCTCTTATCATAAATGAGGCAACAATAAGAACTATCCAAAAAAGTTAAAACAAAATTCGAACTAGTGTTTATGTTGAAGATATTGAAACAGCAAAAATTGTATCTTACGTGAGGGATAATTTAATTGGAAAAACGAAATTAATTTGGATTGGATACAAATGCGATAAAACAAAAAGCTCTTAAATTTTTTAATTGCTTAGAGCAATCAGAAAACTAGAGTTTTTTTATTCCCGCACTTTTTGGATTCCCGGGAAAGCGGGAAATAACAATCAAATTCCCGGGATCCCGGGATTCCCGTCCAAAATTTTGTACAGTTATTGAACGTTATTACGAAAATGGAGGCACAACATATATTCGCGTATCTCAAAAATGATTGATAAGATTACCTTTAAGAAAGGCTAAACTTTTTTCTAATCTCGGCTGTCGTTTTAGAAACATATTTTTTTTTTTTGCAAAAAATTTTTTTTTATAAAAATTTCGAAATTTTTGTTTCTTCAAAAATAATAAAAAATTGGAAAATGAAGCTATTCTTTTAATTTTTCTAGACGTATAAAAAACGAAGTTGCAAAGTTTATTCAATAAACTTAAATGTTTTTGTGTTACGCTAATATATGTTGTGGAACCTACTCCATTTTTGAAATAGCGGTATATCCCGAAAACAAAAGCTAACCTTAAAAATCGGTAAGCACCATTGGATTCAGCGTACCCGAATCAGGTTAAAGCGCCAGGTGCCCGCTTGTCAGCTAGCTCAGTGTTATTATAAACATAAAGCTTATGATAATGATTAAAGTGTTCAATTTTGGATGTGGCTCACTGTATTATTTATTAACTTATTTCTCCAATGAAATTAAAATTTTTGCTATTGGCTATTGCGCTTAAAAGAATTAAATCTAGTATCTATTATATACCAAAAACGTAAAAAATTTAAGATTAAAATTATTTTAAGACTCTTAAGAGGTTATATTGGTGCCAATAGGATAATAGAAATCAATATACGTATACACATTGTCAAATTCAGAGCTTATTTGCATAATTAGAATGAAAGTATTAGTCTTACGCGAATAAAAATTCTGGTAGGATGATTAGGAACTCAAAACTCAACATTACGAAGTAGGAATTCTGAAACAATTTTACCCTTTAACAAATTTAATAACATATTTTTTAAAATTTTATAACCCTTAATCAGCAGTGGTGTATGAAGGTATGCTAAGTTTTATTCCATGTGATATTTTTTTAATATTCATCTAAGGTCCCATAAAGTATTTTTATTATTAGTCCTTTATTAATTCTAAGCCGATTTTGCCATTTGGGTGTCAAATTGTTTCTAGATCTTCTAGGCTGTTTGGGATTGAATTACATCAGAATGATCTTCAGTAGGAAAAGAGTAATGCACCCAAATTTGGAACTACCTCCCTAAAAACTCAACAAAAACTAACATAAATTTGTGGCGAAATTTACTACGCCCTTAACCGCAAAGCTTTATAATAATGTTGTAAAATTTACACTTCAATTTGTTAGGACAAGAAATAAAATTTCGTGATGAAAGGGGTTAGTTTTATCATAGGCCCAATATAAAGCCCATTCTCAAAATTTAGTTTAAAAGGCTTAAACTATAGAAAAATTAAATATTGTGGTGAAATTAAGTTTGATAAAACAACTAAAGACACAAGTCTGATATAAATTTACTAAAGTTTTAAAAAAAGATTTTCTTCAAAATTTCCCGGGTATCCCGCAATAAATTCCCGGGAAAGCGGGAATTGAAAACAACTGAAAATCCCGGGAATTCCCGGAACGAGAAATCCCGGGAACAAACTCTGCAGAAAACTTAGCCTTAAAAACTAAATTTTTAGCTAGCAACTGCTGGCTTGAAAACTTTAAGAAGCGGGCATGACTTTGAAATTTACTTATTCAAGGAGAGTCCTCATCTGGTGATCTTAATGCAGCAGCATCATTTCCAGCTCAACTTAAGCAAATAATAATGGAAGGTGGGTATAGTCCTCATCAAGTACTCAATTCCGACGAGACTGGCTTAGTATGGAAGTCGATACCAAAACGATCATATGTTTTGGAAAAAAATTCTACCGCTGCAGGCCACAAACAATCAAAAAAAAGAGTAACAATTTTGTTGCGCTCAAATGCTTTCGGAGATTTTATATACATATCCCGAAATTCGGGATTTCAAAAAATTAAAACAAATTTTACGGGTAAAAATATTTTACGGGATCCCGGGATTTTTCTGGATTCGGGATTTTTAAAAGTCAAAAGGTAAATGCTTTTTATAGATATTCAGCCATGTCACAGAGCTTAATTCCGTTCGGAAGTGGAATTGATTCCGTATTTTGCTTCTATGGAAAATGTAAAACGAAAATTTTTTTCGGAATGATACCACTTTCATTTTTCAAAGTGGAATTCATATTTTAAGCATTTTTCAGGTGTACAAAC
This sequence comes from Pollenia amentaria, assembly GCA_943735925.1. Taxonomy (NCBI): domain Eukaryota; kingdom Metazoa; phylum Arthropoda; class Insecta; order Diptera; family Polleniidae; genus Pollenia; species Pollenia amentaria. The sequence goes on along the minus strand of OX031010.1, from coordinate 103,868,859 downwards.
TATTCAAAATACATTGTTATCAGTAAAGCACGCTGTGTTTTTGCTTTTTTATATAAAATAAATATAATTTTATGTGAATTAAATAAAAAAATTTTAATTTTTCTAAATGTTTTCCATAAAAAGAAAAATAAACGGAATTTGTCACAAATCACAAACTTTTTACTTTTGGCTGGTTTTCAGGATCAGCTGTTTTCTTGTTTGTTTTGTTTTCTACATTCGTTGCAGTGTTGCCATATTTAAAACACAAAAAGTGGTTTCATATTTTTTTGAGGTTTAATGAATCCGAACGGAATCTATAGAAGCTAAAACCATTCCGATCGGAATGGTGACTACGGAATCATTTCCATTCCGAACGGAATTCATGACATGCCTGATTTATTTAAAAAAAACGTCTTTAAAAGAGGTTTAGAAACTCGTTTCTTATAACTTATTTAATATTATAAAGTTGTTTAATGATTATATTGTTACGTTTTACTTTATAAAGGGCGTTAAGGTTTATTCCCTTTATAATAAACCTTTCAGTTCTTTTAATTGCTAATTAAAATAAATACACACACGAATTCAACTTAACAAACTTTATTGAAATTCACAAAATTTAACCACTATTGTAAGTAACGATCTGAACCGTTTAATGTCTTCAATCAAACTAAACTAAACTTTTATGAGTCAGCCTGTATTTATAGTTCAAAACTATTCCTAGTTGATTCAAGAACCGTCTAGTATTTTCTAGAAGGTTGTGTTCGAATTATTTTAAAATAACTAAAGTCTACAATTACAATTGCTAGAAAATTTAGTACAGTGGCGTTCATAAAAATAGTAACTAATATAACATAAAACTATAATTTACAAGATAACTTATAACTAAAACCATAAATAATTCTTAGACAAATCTAATTTCGTAACAATATTGATTACTAAAATTTTTAAAAATTGCAAACTGTGATGTTCTCTTAATTAATGATTAATTTAATTAAAAATATGATAAAAAAAATATTGTACAATTTCCAACAATGTGTTAATTGATTCAATTAAAAAATAATTAACATGAAATATATATTTTACTCAATTACGAGTACCTCAGTTGTTCCAAAATTAATAAAAAAATAATTAATAAAGTAATTGAATAGAGAAAATTAGTTATTGATTTATTCGCAAGATTCCATTAATATTATTATTAAATGAAGTAAAAAGAATAATTGTAACTTGAATTCGAAATTAATTAGCAAATTTAATTCTTTTAGTTAACCATAAAAATCTTATTTTAACAAAAACACATTTTTATACCCACCACCACTGGTGGTAGGAATTATGTAGTGCATTAATTACACTACTTAACTTCATGAAATCGCTCCATAAATTACCATGCCCACTTTCTGAAAACACTTTAATAAGACTAAACCTGTAAAGAGTAAATTTCAAATTTCGCACCAGTGGAATCAATTAGATAATAAAACCTCATGGAACTTTTGGTTTGTGCATTTCAGAAGACATTTATTTCTTAAATAAATTTTCTTCTTTAATTATTTTCAGCACCTCTCACATTAAAATTTCTTAATAATTGTTGGAGACGCTTAAAAAGAATAACAAATTTTAACTTTTTAGTTTCGTTTCAATGACAACCAAATAAATATGAAGGATCAATATTGTATATCCTCTTAAGGGAGAATGTCATAAATAATTTATTTTTATAAAAAAAGGTAAGGCAAAAAAATTAAGTTGACGATTTCGGGATTGACTAAATTGGGATTTCGGGATTGGCATCCCTAGTAACCATGCAATAAGGACCTCAAGGAATTGTTGACAGAAGAGCTGTCTATTCTACTAAGACAGATTTGTCAATAAGTCATGGACTCCAAACGTATTTATTCTACGTGTTTTCTAAAATAAACTAAATAAGCCACTTGAATGGAGGGATACAATTGATCATATGACTGATTGCCATTTCTGCACGACACGTTATTTATCTAGATATAAAATCAATTGCTCCCCATTCCCAAAGCGAAAATCTTCAGTATTAAAGATCAGATAATGAAGAAAAAAATGTAAATCTGAATTAAATTCTACAGGTGATTCAAATATTAAACTATGAGCCGAAGCGCACTTAATCATTTATGTAGTGACTTGAACTTCTCAAAAGAGAATTCCGAATTACTAGCTTCACGTCTGAAAGAAAGAGGATTTTCGGGCACAGATACACCCGTTTATTTACTATCGCAATCGCTCCAAATAATATGGAATTCTTTGCAGAAAGTAGTAAGTGTCTTTAGCAGCCAACAGAAGCCATAACACCAGTAAACTTATTCCTAATATGATGGATGACTTTTATGCTATAGGTGTTTGTCAAATAAATTAAATAATTCAGTATTACCCAGGAAAAATTTTGGTAATAGGTAGTAGTTATTGCACACGTTACCTGGTTAGTACGTATCACTACAATTGTCATTATTCTGAAAATCTCAATAAGTACTTACTAGTAATGACCTCAGTAAATACTTTTTACTTATATTTTTTCACTACTGAATATTTGCTTACTAATAATCAGCTCAATAACTACTAATTAGTTGTGTAGCTTTCAGTACTCAATATCTACTTACCGGTAATGAGCTCAATAACTACTTATTAGGTATATAAACAGTTTTAATATGTACTATATACAAATTCTTGTTTTTGTTTATATTTTCGTTTTACTAACTAACTAAATAAAAACTAGTTAGTTTTGGGCTTCTAGTAAATATATTGTATTTATAATTCAACTTACTGGTAGTTAAATAATAACTAGATATTTTTTGACTACTAGTAAGTGTATTGTAAGTACAGAATTCTGTGGACAACTCGAACAAAAATAAGTAGTTATTCAGCCGAAAAATAAGTAGTGTTTATATGTCTAACTTACCGGGTAAGTAAAGTCTTTGCTGTGTATTTGAAGTCTTAATGGGTTTCTTGTTATTACAGCAGCACACATGTCATTAAACATCCATTTTCTTTACAATTATTAATACTCATTTCATTATGACGAATAAGGTGAAAGATTTCACCAAGATCTTATAGCTATGGAAAAGCATTATGAACGTCATTGGGATCAGGCCATGATGGGTGACTACTGCTGCATGCAAATTCGTGAAACGTCATCGCAACACAAAAGGACATACCGAAGAGGAAAACTATTTCATTTTCGACCAAAAATTTTATTTTGTTTAAATTAAATTTAATTTTCTATTAACACTTCATCCTAATCCGATCACCCCAACTAAGGAACAAAAAACTTTTAATTGAAAATTTAAATTTATATGATTTTACTAACTATATTGCGACTTTTTTATTTTTTGTCCGATGATAACAATTTTGTGACAAATATGTTTGGATCAAAATTGTCTTAATGATGAATTGTGAAAATACACATGATGGGCTGAAATATCTATGCAACAGTGTACAATTTTTTTAATATTTTTGGAAATAGCCTTATAAACTGCAAAATATCTCGAAAACGCTTCTTGAGAAAAATTAGTGTATGCAATATTCATGTTCATCAGCCTCAATTAATCTTAGAAAAAGCTAATTTTTGAGATTATGGCAAAAAGTGAAACATTTGTTATCCAGTGTTATATATGTTACTTAAAGAATAAAAAAAAACCCGACTGTCAAAAAGACAATTTATAATTAATGCACTAAAAAAACCAAATCAAGATTGATAACATAAGGCCAAGAGTATAATAGGGGCTGAACCCGTGTCTGTACTCAGAATTTATCCATGACATCAGGGTTTCGCCATATCTAAGTCATAAAAGACCCTCTTTTTCGCTATACTCGAGACGTTATAACTCCGCGAATTCGTCTTTATTTACTAAACCTGATATGTCAACTGAAAGCCTAACCAATTAGATACCTCAAGTCCTGAGATAAGTTACTCTAGTTTAGGGCTTCGACTTTTCTTGCCGTTTTTCAAATCCCGCCCAGATTTCGTCATATGTATGTTGTGTATTAATAACCAAGATATTTGTTCCAAATTGGAATTTTTATAAATCTATATTGTCTTTGTGTGGATGGTTCTACTGTTTTCGGAGAGTTGGCCTTATATTAAGGCCTATGATAAACTATGGACTGTTCTTCACTAAATTCGATGGTGTTATTTTCAGTCTTATGCAACTATAACATACCAAATTTAACTACAATAGCATTATTCACTGTTTTAGGCGCACTAAAGTGTTTACCGAGAGTGGGCCTTACATTTAAAACGAAAAGTCATATAAAACGATTTTGTTCAAAAGTTTTAAGCAATCGGTGCATTTTGCCAACAATTTATGTTAGTTTTTCTAACAGTAAAATAATACAACCACAATTAACTTTTTGGACGTCACTGCAATACAACCACAATTTACTTTTTGGACGTCACTGCCCTCCAAGCAATTGGTAGAGTTTTTTTCGACTGTCTACGAATTTTAACTACTTCGTCACATTTGATAGTAAAACAGTAGATTTTTCGGAATTTAACAACAACAAAATACGTTAGAATCGAATTATGAGTTCTCAAATTATACTTTTTCGTCACTTTAATGAGTTGTTCAGATAATTGTAACAGTTACTTAATTACAACAATAGCACAACTGAACAATTCCCATACTATATTGACTTCTTTGCAATGATTTGCTCTTCAATAGTGAATACTACAAAAGGAAAATGCGCAAAAGAGCACAGTTTGTATTTAAGTTGCCATGTGATCGGTGCTACGTGCGTTTGAAATAATATAAATTTATAAAATTATGTAAAATAAAGTGGAATTTTTAATATTTGAAAAATGAAATAGTTATAGTATTGTACTTAAAATTAGGACTCCGCGGAATCCAAATGTTACCGAAAAGCGTTCTACCTCACGAATGTTGTATAAATGAGTGCACAAATCAGCCCAAACTTATTCTTCGGTTAGATTGGGTGAATTTTTAATAATTTCCCATACATATTTTTTTTTAAAACAAATAAAAATGAAATTAAAAAAATAATTGGATAATTATCTTTTTTTAAAGTATATTGCGATTTTTTAAACTGTTTGTTTATTTAATGACTTTAAACATTTTTGTGTGAAATTTAGTGTTTTTGTTTAATTTTTCTAGTGAAGATCAACGTTATTAGTGAAGAAAATTTGTAAGGAAATAAAAAGATATTCTTGTTGTAATATGATGAAGGTTTACAAAGTTAGTGTTTGAACAAATTTGTGATTTTCTGTAAATTCCTCTAATAAAATTATTCCTTATTAGGTTTTTAATTTTAAACCATTAACAGCTACTTTGATTAAATGTACTGTAAATTTTTTAATATTTGTTTAACTTTAAGTATATTTATTTTATATTTTACTAAGATTACCCTTACAAAATCAAACAAAGATAAACAGTAAAATGGCCCACTTTTTATTATAAAGAACAATAAGAAAAAATGTAACTTTAAAAGAGTGCTTTTTGGAGCCAAAAGCGATACTACTAAATTTAATTGATATTAAACTAGCAATGCGCACTAATTCATCATAAAATGTAGGCACTAAATGGATTCTTGAAGTTAATATTACCATAGTGGGACACTTCTTCCCGAACGATGTAACTACATCAATAAGAATTGAATAGCAAAAGCGATAGATTTTTGCTAAATGGGGAAACTATTTAGATTATTTTTCGATCGAAATTGTTTGCAGGGTGTTTTAAAGTAAAAATCACATCGGCCATGGTGGTGGTGTTTTATAATTGGAACTTTGTAAGGTGTGTAACAGGTAAATAAATTAATTTTAATAATATTCTTCTTCTTATTTCAGTTTTGATTTATTTAAAGTATTTTCGGATTATTTTAAGTACGAATCCGGGATTGAATATGGATAACTAGAGTATTTTGCGATTGAATAATCCGTACTTGAATCAATTTTTCTGTACTTGATTCAAGAAAATCCGTACTCACCGTACTATTGATACCGCTTCGGATGGATTTGAGTACGGATGGATTGATTTTTCTTTTGAGTGTAGAAACAATTGGACACCAAAACTCTTCTTTTCGGTTGAGTAGTTCCGAAGTGAATGTTATTTCAACTAACGAACAGACGGTCAAGGCTAAATCGACTTAGCATTACTCAAGGTCCGTGAATATTAGATAGATATTTAAAAAGTTTCACACAGAATGACAAACTTATTCACCGCTAGTGGTAGAAGGCCTGAAAGCCTTTTGTCATTTGGAATCTAAACGAATTCAAGGAGGTGAACTTAAATCAGGATATAAGTTTTTGATTTTCTAGACTTTAACTGAAGTAAGAAATTCTGCAATGAGAGAATTGACGATTGTTATCTCTGGAATTTAAAAAAAATCAACAAGAAGAAGATAAACGCGATTATATGATGCCCTACGACACTTGCGAGTATTGGAATGGGTGCTATATGAGGCATATGGGGAATCAGGGGTCCTACCACAAATTAAATTGAGACGCTGAGATTTTTGTAGAAGTTATTTTTGAAAAAGGGATTTTATTAGTCTTATGACCTGCTTTCTCTACTGTCGCCAGTTTTATATCGATTCAAAAATAGTAATATTTTCTTTGTAAATTGAAACCTCACTACAAAATTCCGTGGCGGTAAGTCCATAATTGACCCGCCAAAATCACTCTGACTTTATAAGTGAACTAAAAAAAAGGAAAATTTTTATTATGAGTTATGGTTTGTTGTTTCCCAGACTTTTTACATTTGCATAACAGTGCACAACAGTGGGTTTGAAACGACTAAATGAAGTTTTTTATACGCACACCACAATAGAGAAAGTATTATGCATAGACTTTCTGAGGCGATCTACAGATGTCCGTCCGGCTGGCTGGCTGTCCATGTTATCTTGAGCGCAAAGTACAGGTCGCAATTTTGAAAATAATTTGATCAAATTTGGCACAATCACCAAGCCTATTGAAATGGGGGCGAATCGGTCCATACTTTCATATAGCCCCCATACAAGCTGCTTTCCGGAACAGTGCCTACTATCAAACCAATTTTAATGAAACTTAAAACATAAGCTTGCATTTTTCAAAACAAGGTCCCAAATAACAACAAAAATTTATTCTTATATACTGTGAGGGCTTGACCGACTATACTTTCTTACTTGTCTTCATTATACTTTTAAGATATTTTCTATTTTTGCGTTAAAATTTAATTGTCATAAAAAGTTCTAAGTCAATATTGTATACTAAGCTAACGATATACAACTTTTTTTAATTGGATGAAAAACAAAAACTAGGATATCATTTGAAAATATTACATGTCCAAGGTGCCCTACTTTGATACCCCATAAACTCAGATACTCCTCTCGAAACTACATACCAATCGATAGAGCTATTAAGAAATGGTCATTTTATAGCCCAACATTTCTAGTTTAACCCCACTGTGTTTCACACATTTTATACTCATATATATAGCCTATTCTATTAAATTTTTCAATTACCATGAATATCTTCATCTGACGGCAAAATTACAGTGTTTTTATTTTTTTTTTGGTTTATATTACAATTCACTTATACCAAAATCAATTGGACCTAAAACCTATAATCCAACCACCGCAATAGTGTAACATTCAATTAGTAAAATTGGCACTTTTACTTCTCTAATTGGCAATTTTGCCATAACGACATCCCTACCACCAAAGTGGCGAACAGTTTAAACTTAATTTAAAGTATACGTTTTCCCAAATACACACACACCCACCCTGTAATACTATTGTAAGCACAAACAAATCTGTACACAAGTGCTGTGGCGAAGCATATGAAGGCGTCAATTAGTGGTTGGTGCTACCAACCAAATACTTCAGGATATTTAAGTGAGAATATTTTGACAAACACTTTCAATTGAAAAACAAACTTTACTCGACACTGATTGCCTTCTCCTCTAAGAAATATTCGCTTGCATTGTCTGCGTCGTCTTGTGTTTGACATACAACTTGACTATTTCCGTTTCCTAACATCATTATATGCGCTGTGGTGTTGTTCTGCGGTTTGTCTTCATTTTTTTAAGTGCCAAAAGAAGACATTTTTTTATTATTTCTATTTTTGAAAATAAAAATGCTGCCTTGCATGAAGATGCTGGAAGAAAATCCAATGTTGGCCATAAATGTTAAATTGTGGAAATATTTATCAGTCATATTTCCTGACCGTGGCAATCATTGGCGTGTTTATGTATTTGTATTGCCCGTTTGCGTATTGAATGCAATGCAATTTGTCTATTTGTTTCGGATGTGGGGTGACTTGACTCCATTTATATTGAATATATTTTTTGCGGCCGCCATATTTGATTCTCTATTACGGACGTGCCTTGTCAGTATCAATCGGGATAAATTTGAAGCATTTATTCTGGAATTGTTTTCCATGTATAAAGAATTTGAGGTAAGTGTTTATTTTTATGGTGTTATTCAAGTAATTGAGAATTAATTTGCAAGAAATATTTAAATAAGCCATTATTTATTCATGCCATTGTTATCAAAATGTTTTCCTTAATGTACTGAATAGGTGGAGGGAAGAAGTAATTTCGTTTTAGGTTTTTTTTGGGAACAAAGTTCTAAGACGTTTGGGAAATATGAAAGCGTTTTTTAGACAATAATAAGCCGTGTTATGATTAACTTTAGAGGAAAAATGGATTATAGGCGTTAATTATGACCTAGATGTGGTATGTAACGGTGTATTCAGTTTCTGCAAGGACCAATTTAAAACAGTGACATTGCAAATGGCTGTCACTGGTTGATAGGAACTATGCAATGATATATTGTAAGTGCTAGAGAACAACAAATAATGAGGGGTTATCAATGTGGGAAGTATGCTACTATATTTCACTTTCTCTCGGGGTATAAGAGATATTAGAACCAGATATTTTGAAAGACGAGAATTATTTGTATGTTTTATCTGAGAAAGAATAAATATAAATTGTTCTTATATAGTCTAATCTCAGGGTTGTCTTAGCCACTAACTAAGTGAATAAACAATGCGTTTATTATACATAAGTAAAAATTTTAGTATACAATCCGGTAGAGTTATACATTCGCCTTTGATTAGAAGCTATTCAATCTCCGCTGCATTAGAAAAGTCGGTAGGACCTGTTGGATAGCAACAGTACCTAGGGATTATCCGTCCCGGAGGCCGAACTTTCCCACAAGTGGTAAAAAATCATGGTTTTATAAGGATTTTCAGGATCTCCTTTCCCGCGAGCTTATGTTTCTTCCTCACCTTCACTCCTCATCCAACATCCATCATTTATGAATCCAAGTCCTCATTTCATACTACAGATCCTCTTTCTCTTCATTTCTCATTAATCATATTCAAGTCCTAATTTCATACTCCGTATACCCTTCCTTCTCCTCCTCTCAATCCTCAACATCCATTTTGACTTCCTAAATAAATATTATTATTGCGTAAAGGTATTTCTCGTGTAAAAGCGTTCTTTTGCAAAAAGTATTCTACCTGTCGCCTCAAACAATAGTCAGTCTATTGCCGAGACACAAGACTCCATTGGTTAGCCGCGATCTTAAGAGATCTATAAATTTTGAATTCCTACCGAATTATTGGCTGGACTTGATTCCCCAGGGGATGTAACACCAGGGTCTTATACGGTTAACTGCGTCTGCTTATCACAAAGGGACTGATGAGGGACGACTACCTATGAAACTAATCAAGCCTAAAGGCATAGGAAGAAAATTCGTTGCCACTATTTAGTAAAAGAATTTGTTGTGGTATTTAGAAAACTTTGAACGTAGTTTATCTTTATGCAACAATTGACAATATAAGTTTTGGCGTTTCTCAGGTTGAAGAAACGGGATGAAATTTCGTAGAAAAGAAGATGTAATTCGACTATTTTGTTAAGTGGCATTAAAAACCAATGTCAGCTTAAATATTTAAAAATTATTTAAATCTCTAATCTCAAATTGCCTACTCGATTTGGGTAAGGAGTTTAAGTGAACAGACAATCTCTTTCCATCATCTAATAATAGAGTATTTACGTTTTTGTATTCCTTGAAAAACATTTTTTATTTATAGGAAAGTAATGACGACTATGCTCATAAAATTTTAAAAGATGCTGCCAATTCAGTCAGGAAAGTAACAATTTTCAATTTAGTATCATCCTTTTTTGATATCGTGGGAGCCCTTATATATCCTTTGTTGTGTGACGAAAGAGGTATTTATGAATGTTTGGTATTCTTCCTTTTTGTTTATGTGTGTATTTTGTAAACATTTTTTTGTACCCTTCTTCTATATATATATATATATATATATATATATATATATATATATATATATGTTTGTCATGGCGTAGGTTTGGGGACCACAAAATTATTGAAATTTTTTAATTGAATAGTGTGAATTACTACAATTTGGAAATCCAAATTCAATATTTTTCTCCAAAACTGCATACAAGTGTAAAAAAATTGATTTTAGTGTGCACGGTCTGATTTCGGGTCCATTATTTACGAGAAGTTTACACTGGGAACCGGTCCTCAAAACAAATTCTATGTATAAGAAAATTTATGTTGCCATACGTTTACAATATTTTTGCAAAATCGCTAGTTGCTTAATTTTTTACTTTCAATTTATTTAGTGTTATAAACACCATAGAGCTTTTATTTACACGCTTTTTTCATCTATGTAGCGACTTTTTGCATAAAACCCGCAAAAAATTTACTAAAAATGAAATTCTACAACACTTATTTTTTATTTACAAGTAAAGCAAATCATAAAGCTAAAGAAAATATAAAAAGAAATATAAAAAGATCTGTTTGTACAAAAGCAATTGCGAATTTAAGAACGTTTAATATAGTTGCGCATAAATTTAGAAAAACTTTTAAATAAAACAAGTTAGAGTGCTATATTCGGCTATGCCGAATCTTTGATACCCTCCACCGACAGGAGTGAGCTCTATAGGATATATACATATATGTATATTATTAACTAAGCTTCACAAAAACGAGCATCAGCATTAAAATTAGTTGCGGTTTAGAGATGAATTAAATTATTGACCGACAATAAGAAAATTTTATGCGTTTCTTGTTAGAACTTTTAAAAGGCTTGAGTAAAATATCATGATTCGTAAAAGTTTTAGCCGAACTAAAATAATTTTTAGGAGGGTAATTTGTATTGGACCTATGGTAAATTATGGACCAATCATCCCAAAATTCTGAAGACTGATTTCTGGTATTACAAAAAATAAATTAGAATAAATATCAATATAGCAGTGTAATTAGTTTTAGCGTTAACAGAAAATTTCACAAATTTGCATGATATTTTTTCTGGCCATGATATTTTTTCTATATCTGTGATGGTTTAAGGCGAATTTTATTATTTTCCCAAAGTGAGCTTTATTTGGTTTTAGGCGCAATAACCTGTTTTCCGAGAGTAGGGTTTATATGTGGCCTAGGGTAAATTATGGACCAATCTTCACGAAATTTGGCAATGTGATTTCTCGTCCTATAAAACTGTGACGTACCGAATTTAAGGATGCTTGCGTTATTTATTGCGGTCTTAGGCGTACTAAACTGTTTGCCGGGAGTAGGGTTTATATGGGGCCTAGTGTAAATTATGGACCGATCTTCAAAAAATTTTACAGTGTGATTTCTGGTCCTATAAAACTGTGACGTACCAAATTTAAGTATGCTAGCGTTTTTATTGCGGTTCTAGGCGTACTAAACTGTTTTCCGCGAGATGGGTTTATATGTGGCCTAGGGTAAATTATGGACCAATCTTCACGAAATTTGGCAATGTGATTTCTCGTCCTATAAAACTGTGACGTACCGAATTTAAGGATGCTTGCGTTATTTATTGCGGTTTTAGGCGTACTAAACTGTTTGCCGGGAGTAGGGTTTATATGGGGCCTAGTGTAAATTATGGACCGATCTTCAAAAAATTTTACTGTGTGATTTCTGGTCCTATAAAACTGTGACGTACCAAATTTAAGTATGCTAGCGTTTTTATTGCGGTTCTAGGCGTACTAAACTGTTTTCCGCGAGATGGGTTTATATGGGGCCTATGGTAAATTATGGACCGATCGTCACGAAGTTTACCAGTATGATTTGCAGTCGTAAAAACCAAATTCCAGCAAAATTTTATGTCATTCCGTGCTTTATTAAACCATTTAATTTAGTTTTTGTATCAATATTATTAATTTTTTTAGGGTGGTGGTTCCACATTTTGATTCATACTTCTGATCCTACTGAACCGATGTTGCTGGATTTCAATCCCAAGCTGCTTAGGATAACTACAAGCAATTTGAGACCAAGTTTGTTCTTTTCTTTTGCGTTTTTCGAAAGTGAGCGTGTTTTCAACAGACGGACAGACAGACGGACATGGCTAAATCGACTTAGAATTACTCAAGGAGCCAGAAATAAGCTTTATGGGGTCTTAGATGTATAATAAAAAAGTTTCACCACAGTGGTGGTGGAGGGTATAACAAATCAATTGCCTGCACCACAACAGCTAGGGGGCTTAGAAAATTAAATAATAAATACAAGGATTTTAAGGAAACTACCAGCAAGCTAACTTGTTTTTTTTTTAAAAATTTTTTGTCTTTAAAAAATAATCTCTCGATACAATTTCCAGAATTAGATAAAGCCATGAAAATCTTCTTAAAAGATCTTTACCTTTTAAGGAGCATATCTCAGGAGCCCCTCCCTTAAAGCAGGTCAATGACTCTTTATAAGAGGGATTTGCCCAATTTCGTCCGTACCGCAATGAAGTTTTGCTTAAAAAGATAACCGCACAAAACTTTTTCAGCCCGGAGCTGGCTGAAAAAGAGTACATTAAATTAGGAATATGATATTGAAAAAATGAATAATGCTTTAATAAATAAATCTGTTTAAAAGAAAAGTCCCAGCAAAATAAAAATAATGCACAAAATGAGTCGCAGGAGGAAAATATACGTTATGACGACAGTGATTTCTATCGTCAACAATCAGAATTAATTGAATATAAGGTCAAAACAACATGTTGATACCAAGTGAAAATGTTGCTTCCATTGTGAACAAAGCTTATAATGATTAATCAAAAATATAAATAATTTGATGTGCTGTCACCATGACACAAGTGTTTTAACGTGTAGTAAAATTTATATGAATAATACTTTAAAAACTGAGTGCTTTTCATATAAATTTTACTACACGTTCAATCACTTGTGTTGTGGAAACAGCACATTAATTTTTAAAATTAAAAAAAAATGTTTGGATAATTATCATAGTGTACAAAATGGCAGGGCTTCAGATTTACATGGCTTTTTACGCACTTAAGATGATATATATAACGTTATCTTATAGTTTTATCTCGCTTAATTTCCACTTAAAATTATTTTTAGAATTTGGTGGATCAGGTGAAGAAATAATCAAAAGAATTTTTAAGCTTTTTTTTCTTGCTGATGGATTGAATTAAATTTAAAAATAGTTTATAAATACGGGGGTTAAATTTCAAGTTGTCTTTAAATGGAAATAAATAGAAAGTATAGAATGTTGCATAATATCTATACCGCTGCCGTTTAACAAAACATTATTCATAATATCGTTGTATTATCCGTTAGGTAATAACAATGAATTCTTAAGGAATGAGCTGCATCAACTCTTTCTTGCTCTCAACTTGCAAAGACTAGATAGCTTCTATATTATTGCTGGTGACCTGAATAGTAAACACAGGGATTGGGGAAACGATATTGGTAACACAAAGGGTAGTATTTTGAAAGATTGGATTAATAACAACGACATATACTTCAAATGTAAACTATATGCCTCAAGTTTCCCCTCTTTTCCAAGTGGTAATTCCTTTATTGTCTTATATATGGTTGACGCCAGATCAAATGTGGTAAGAGAAACCCATTCACTCAATTGGTTTAAAACTATTGAATATGATAGTGATCGCAATGCAATGGAGCTTACTGTCACATTGGACAAACCTGAGCAGCTTATCACTCTGTCTCAAAATGTTGCAGAATATGTATACAATTTCAGACAGACTAACTGGAAAAAATTTAATAATAATCTTTTAAGGGAGTTAGAAAATGTTGGGTTACCACCCAACAATAGGAATCTAACCAACTCAGAGATAGAAAGTTATATGAAAAATATGAGCGACTGCATCACACTAGCTATAGACAGGGCTGTCCCAAAACTTGTTAGGTCAAATACGATCAACAAATTTTTAAACCCAGTCATAAGAAAATTACAACAGGAGAAAAGCAAAATACTTTCCGTAATAAAAAAACATAACAGAAAGGAAATTCAATTGCCATGTTCATCCCTGAATCTTCTTAAGGTAAAAATAAAACTAATTAAGAATTTACACTGCAAATAAATAAAAAAATATCTGAAAAACTCTCAAAATTTACCGTTAAAAATACAGACTTCATGTTTAAAGAAATTAGGAAACAATTCAGGCCAAAAGCTACGAACATACCCACTATTAAAATTTCACAAAATGAAGACCGTATTTTAGATAACTTGCAAATTGATCGGAATGACTTGGAGGTAGAAGATGATGGTTATATAATAAACGACAATGAGCAAATACTTAATGTAATCGGGTCATATCTTGAATTAGTTCATTCTAATACAGAAATTGATTCAAACGCTTTTCTGGATGCAAATGCCAAACACGAAGAGAATCATGCATCAAAAACAAATTTTGGCAATGATATAAAGGAACTTAGTTTAGCTCAGACAGACGGTTATTTTGTAACAGCAACAAGGTGTCATTCGGAATAGACAAAATCCCGAATATTGTACTAAAGCACATTCCAGCTGCACTTATTTGTCAATATTGCACTATTTTTAATAATATGCTGAATAATTCATACTTCTCCCTAGCTTGGAAAAGTTCGAAAGTAGTTGTCATTCCTAAAAAGGACAAAGATTCGCAAATATTGAAAAACTTGAGGCCCATTAGTCTCTTGCCTAACATAAGTAAAGTTTTCGAAATATGCGTAAACAATAATTTGTTAAAATTTTGCGATAAGCAAAATCTAAACAGTTAAAGACAATTTGGTTTTATATTTAAACACTCAACTACCCATGCAATCCATTTATTGGCTTCTAACGTTTATTGGAACTGGAACAGGAAAAAATGCACGGGAGCGTGCTTAATAGATTTTGAACAAGCTTTCGATAATGGGTGGCTACCAGGTCTACTTTACAAACTCGACAAATATAAAATGCCTCTATACTTTAGAATACTGATACATAATATGTTAAGTGGTAAATCATTTATAGTATGCAATATGGGAAAGTTAAGTACGGATACTTTTACCATTTTAATAGACTGCAACAGGGTATGGTAAATTCACCTACACTTTTTAATTTATCAGGCCTGTTCTGAAAATCACTTTTATTCAATTTACGTGATTTTAAATCATATGTGCCTTTAAAAATCACACGTATGATATTGTTATATTCCGTTTTTCGTGTGTTTTGGTGTGATTTTCTACTGCCGAAGACACACCGAGAAACAAAAACGAAATGATTTTCAGAACACCACAATATCACACGTGTGATTTAAAAAAGCACGTGATTTGAAATGATTTGATTTTCAGAACAGGCCTGAATATCTTAACGATTTAGTACAGAAAATGGACAACATTGTAGCTTTCGCCGATGATTTAATAATCTACCATGCCGATGATAAAATCGGCCAAATAAATTAAAACAACGTTACTTTAGAAATGTAGAAAAACATGCTAGTGATTGGCAACTAAAAATAAACATAGAGAAGTGCGAAACAATATTGTTTCGACCTCCTGTCAACAAATGTAACAGCGACATTAAAATGAATTGGAAAAGATTTGGAATCAAATCTTTACGTAATTTATTTATTTATTTTATTTATTATGATTGATTTTCTAATACAACAAGACATATATCTTATTAATTACAGTATTAGAATCAGAAAAGTCAAAATTATTTAAAATGAAAAATGCAATAGTGGACAATATTGATTAACAAAATTAAATTAATTAACAAATTATATAAATTAAATTGACATAACTAATCACAAGGTGAATAAAGTTGTAATATTAACAGATTTGTAAAAGAAAAATAAATGAAAAATATAAAAAAAAAGAAAAAAAGAAATAAAAAATATAAAAAGAGAAATAAAAATATAAAAAAGAAATAAAAATATAAACGAAAAAATATAATAATACATATAAAAATTTTTTAGTCATTTAAATAATCGTTAAGTAATTTCCTAAATTTTATTGCGTTGTCGGTGCTTTGAAGATAATTAGGGAGTTGATTCCAGAGACGTATACTCATGATAAAGAATTGGCATTCTGACGCATGATTTCGATGTCGTAATTGAATAATGTATCGGCCTCTTTGGGATCTTGCAAATTTCAGGCGATCATATAAGTATTCCGGTTCTTTCTTTACAATAATATTATGAAGGAAAATTAAGCATTTCATTTTCAAAAACTTATTAAAAGGCCGTGTTTACCTGCTTGATTCTCGCGCCACCAATAGAAATATCAATTTCACCTTCCGGTCTAATGCTATTTTTACAAATGATAAGAAAATTTGACTTATTTGGGTTAATTTTTAAACCATTAGCAGAAGCCCAGATAAAGATTTTTTCTAAATCAGAGTTAAGTTCGTTTACCTTAGAAACAATTGAGTTTTTGGTACTACTGAGATATAATTGAATATCGTCAGCATACATTTGTATGTTTGAAAAGCTAAGTTGTTGTGGAAGATCATTTGCGTAAAGAGAGTACAATAAAGGTCCAAGGATGGAGCCTTGAGGTACTCCTTTGGTGACAGGCAAAGAACGTGATATTTGATCGTTATTAACGACAGATTGAGTTCTGTCTGCAAGATAGGACTGAATTAGTCCTGTAGCTTGTACAGAAAACCCGAATTGCTTAAATAATTTCATGCTAAGAATTGAGTGGTGAACAGTGTCAAATGCCTTAGAATGGTCCAGTAGCACCAAAAACGAAAGTTTACCTTCATCCAAGTTTTCTCTGATGTCTTCAACTACATCCGAAAGTGCTGTTATACAGCTATGTCGGGGTCTGAAACCAGATTGGCGACTGGTCAACAGATTATTTTCATTTACATAGGTGTAAATATTAGTATGCAGGAGACGTTCAAAAACCTTAGAAAAGTAGGGTAAAATGGCAATTGGACGATATTCATTTCCAGGTTTTGGGACAGGGACAATTTTGGCATGCTTCCATAATTTTGGAAATATACCAGTCATAATAATACAGTTAAAAATATGTGTAATGTATTGAATTATCCATGTTAAGATAATCTTTACAAATCGTGGATCTATGCCATCCAAACCAATCGAGTTGGATTTCATCTTATAAAAGGCTTCAACAACGTCAAAAATATGAACAGTTTGGAAATCAAATTGCATGAGGGAGCCAGGAAAATTGGAATTTTCATTATAAAAGTCAGCATTGGCTTTAGGTTGTGGTATATTAACAAAATTTTCGTTGATAAGATTTACATCAACATCTAACGGTCTACGGAGATTTTTTCCAATTCCGATCTCCTTAATGCATTTCCACTTTTTCTTACTGTCCGTAGCTGAATTAAATTTTTTACTGTAATACGCAGTTTTATCCCGTTTTATCTTCTTAACAACAGCTTTTCTAGCCTTGCGAAATTCAGTAAAGTATTCAAGAGTTTTGTAACGTTTCCACAAATTATAGCTTCGATCGCGTTGTGATATTAATGCTTTGGCCTCATTGGTAAACCATGGCCTAACGCCTTCCCGTAATCTTTTTGTTGATATAGGTACCCTGTCATTGTATATCTTTACAATGGTGTCATTCAAAAACATTAGTTTTTCATTTACGCCATGTCCCAAAAAACTGCATCCTTTGAAAAATATCTTAAGGAACTTGATGCAACTCCACAATCAGACTACTCATTATGGCGTGCAGCTAGAAATCTCAAAAGACCAGTTATCACTAAACCACCATTAAGAAACTTAAACGGAAGTTGGGCAAGAAATGATATAGAAAAAGGAAATCTTTTTGTTAATCATTTGAAAACCGTATTTACCGCTCACACATCTCTCGATATGGCGGTCGAGTTACCACCTGTTGCTGTTAGAGCAGCTGTTCCACTAAGATTTGAGATAAGCGAAATCGAAAAGGCTATTCATGATTTAAACCCGAAGAAAGCCCCTGGTTTTGATAAGATCAGTAACAAAATGCTTTTGGAGCTACCCAGCATAGCAAAGAAAATTATTCTCTTTATTTTTAATGCTATTTTACGCCTTGAATACTACCCTCAGGAATGGAAAGTATCATTAGTTACCATGATACCTAAATCAGGAAAGGATCCTACAAAAGTTGAGTCATATAGACCTATAAGCTTATTGTCTAATATATCAAAGCTGTTTGAGAAGCTGTTAGTGTCAAAATTAACCCCAATTTTAAATGTAAATAGATGTATTCCAAACCATCAATTCGGCTTTAGAAGAGAACATAGCACAATTGAACAAACCCATCGTATAGTAAACGCCATAAGAAAAACCTTTGAAGAAAAAAAATATTGTTCCGCCCTCTTCATCGATGTTTCTCAAGCTTTTGATAAAGTCTGGCATGAAGGCTTATTACATAAATTGAAGCTAAATTTACCAGTAAACACACACAAGCTGTTAGAAAGCTACTTAGTCGGTCGAAAGTTTATTATTAAAGAAGGTGCTTTTATAAGTTCTCCTCAGCCAATTGACGCTGGAGTCCCTCAGGGAAGCATCATGGGCCCACTGTTATACCTAATATATACCTCAGACATGCCAACAAACAACCACACCCTAACTTCAACATTTGCTGATGATACAGCTTTTTTAAGCGTGCACGAAAACTGTCATGGAGCTTCTCGCTACTTGCAGGATCATATATTTGAACTGGAAAAGTGGTTAAAACAATGGAGGATAAAGGTTAATGAGCAAAAATGCGTACATATAACATTCACCTTGCGTCGGGAGTCATGTTCCCCTATTAAAATCAATAATCAATTAGTGCCCCAACAACCGCATGTAAAATATCTCGGAATTCATCTAGATCGGCGTTTAACATGGAAATGCCATATAGAAGCAAAACTAACACAAATGAAACTAAAAGCAATTCAACTTAATTGGCTTATTGGAAGAAACTCTGTTCTTAGTCTCGATTGTAAACTTCTACTTTACAACTCTATCTTAAAACCAATTTGGTGCTACGGTATTCAGTTATGGGGCACTGCCTCGGCTTCTAATATCGAAAAAATTCAAAGGCGACAAAATAAACTTCTTCAAATAATCACAGCCGCACCCTGGTATGTTAAAAACTCAAATATTCACAAGGATCTCAATGTGCCGTTAGTAAAAACTATTATTACGAACTATGCAGTAAAATATTTAAAAAAACTTGAGTCGCACCCAAATCCACTAGCTCGAAATATTTTAAATTACAGCGGCCACTCTAGATTAAGGAGAAGAGATACAGCAGGACTCATCAGACAAGAAGAGCGCTAAACATCTACATATGTGAAAAGAAACCGTGAAGAGAAAAATTTTCGTCTAGCATTGGCAGGACAAAAATAAAGTATTAGTATAAGATTTGATTAATTGTTGTTAGTTCATATTTAATATATGAAGATTCAATAAATAAATAATGAAAAAAAAAAAAAAAAAAAAAAAAAAAAAATTTACGCCATGTATATGGTATACCAAATCCCAATTGGTTGGTTCAATGTCATGATATAGGCATTGGTAATCGATATTTTTGAAATTACGATATGTAAAGTTTTGAGCTGGTTTTACAGTCATAAAATTATAAGAAATAAAATTGGCATCGTGTTTCGAAAAAGACGTTGCAGATAATTGTTCATAATGCATTACATTATGTATTTGGTTGACAAAAAATAAATCTAACAGGGTAGATGAAGTGGTTGTAAAATGAGTAGGCCTAGAATTATTAACCGGTGATAAACCAAAAGTTGACATGTTTTCAGTTAGCTCATTTGTAACAAGCAGGTTACTATTAAAATCGCCTACGACGATAACGTCAGAAAATCTAACCGACAGAATTTCTAATTTTTCAGTGAGATTGTCTAATCTAATATTTTTATTTGGCCTGTATACGCATCCTAGTAGCATTTTATTATGTTGACAATTCAATTCTATAAAAATATATTCAGTTTGATTTCTTTCACAAGAGCACATCACGAGTTTACTAGAAATATGGTTCTTGATGTATATAGCAACACCACCTCCATTCCCTGACCTATCAGATCTAAAGAGACGATAGCCCTCCACACCAAGTACACCATCACTTATTTCCTTGTTAAAACATGTCTCCGATACACATATGGCATCAATGTCAGAGCTTTCAAATAAATAACGAAACTCATCGATTTTAGGTAACAAACTCTGCGCATTTATATGAAATATACTAAATGTGTTGTTACGATTTGCCAATATTCTAACCATGAAAAAGTTACCTTCTCTGGAATCAAGTTGATTACCCAAATGGCTTGTCATACTCACAATTTAAGACAAAATTCAGCACCACGCAATATGAAGAAGGAAATTTAAAATTTTTAGAGTTAAAAATAGTAATAAAAATTGTTAACATAACATAAGTTTTTAACATTAAATTTGTAGTTATTTTAATTAAGAATTTAATGAAAAAATTATAGTTCTTAAAAACATAAAACAAAAAGATAAATTTGTCTTTAACGAAAAAGCTTGTTTAAATCTTCCAAAAATTCCACGAGGATGGGCTCGTCAGAATCAATCTTTTTGACGTACACAAGTCCACGTAGAGTGAAAGTAGATTTAATGTTCTGATTTTATTTTTTCATATTTAAAGCAGCTTTAAATATTTTATGGTTGTTGGGGGTTAAATCCTCATTTACGTCATGTGGGAATACCAAATAGGGAGGTGGTCAGATATCTAGGTGTTAACTTGGACAAATTTTTGTATTTCGACAAACATATAAATATTCAACTGAGCAAGGTCAAAAATGCATTTTTTACTTATAAAAAGTTATTTTACTCGAGGGTCATACGACCAAATGTTAAACTAACCCTATACAAAATACTTATTAGGCCAATATTGACATTTGGATGCCCAATATGATTCAATATTTCTCCATCTTATATGGAAAAATATCGCGTACTTGAAAGAAAATGCATTAGAGCGTGTGTCATTTTGTAGGTCACACAAGAGCAATTATATGAAATATATTTCTAACATAAAGCTGTATGCTACGGCAAGAATAACAAGAATCGATCATTTTATTATTCAGTTAATTAGGAAGCACGCACTAAGAAGTTCTACTTGCGACACTAATAATTTAATAGCTGCGCCATATTATTGCAACGAAGGATACATAATGCTGTGCCTAATAAATGGATATGTTCCACCTGAAAGCTTCACATATCTAGATAAGAGAGGTTTTGTTCAAGATAGCAATGGAATTCCAATTCTTTATCATATTTACAGAAGGGCAAATAACAAAACTGTGTTTGAAAAACGGTTAACAACCGACAACAGTAGGTTCAGTACTGTTATGTCCGTAATAGATATAAGGAGGTTTGTGAACCTTGAAAGAAATAAATTTTGGTGGCTCTCAGATCGAATCATTTCATAATTTTATCTTACCTTTTTAAACTATTGACCATGAACTTTCTTTTTTTCATTATTAAATGTAATGTTTTTAAATTTTTCATTACATATAAATTAAAATAAAATAATATTACTGACATATTATAAGAAAACATACTCAATTTGAAAGAAATTAGATTTTGGTCAAAACTTTTTGTGTCTGAACCGATTTTTCCAAGTTTTTCAGAAAATATATAAGGCGTATCCCATAGGTCACATTACAGCCCTAAAATTTTAATTTTTATAAATATGTTGATGTTTATTAGGCCTATTTTTGGAGTATTTGCTCATAAATGGACATCTTTAAAAATATATATATATATCTTGGTCATGAATTTTTTTTGTATCTGAACCGATTTTTCCAAGTTTTTCAGAAAATGTGTTGAAGCCGTTAAACAAACAAATAAAAATAGTATGGAGAATGTTGTTGTTGTTGTTGTCACAATCTGCTTTCGTCGTTTAATTTTACACCTTCTCTTAGTTAATCACCCCTATCGTGAAAAACAAGTGGAATTTTTGTTCCCATGAAATTTTTATTCCCCTCGAAGGCAAAAATGCTATCGTGAAACTCACGTGAACAATTTTTCGCGCTACCAGTTCTCGGTGAATGTAAAAAAGAAGAAATATTAAAAAACATTAAGAAAAATTTTTTTGTTCAAAAATATACACATATGTATATGTATTTTAAAGAAAATTTAAAAAATAACAAAATAAAATATATTGTATTGGAGTGATTACAACATTAGCTTATTGCGCTTTTTTGTAATAAAACAATTTTTAAAATTCTGCCACCACGTCTTTGAAAAGCTTCATAACTTCTCAGGCAATCGACCAGTTTTTTGCAATTTGTTGAACAATATACATATAAGTTTGTGCCTCTTTTAACGGAAACTGACCTTAAAATTAATTTTGTAAACTTCAATATTTGAATTATGAGAAGAATTACTTACATAAATGTTTTGTTCCCCAGCAAAAATAAAGTGAGAAATTCAAAGGGAAAAGTGAACAAATTACGAGGGAAAAAATTGTTCACGATAAGGGGAATTTTTTCGCTCGAACATTTTTTTCGCGTTATTATTCTCCTATGAATTAATTTTTTTCATGGGAGTTTTTCATGATCGCAAATACGTGAAAAGGGAACAAATTACGGGGGAAAAATTATTCACGATAGGGGTGAATATGTTTCATATTAAATTTTTTTATTACCAATATATAATAATAATAAATAAATCTGTACATTTAATTTGAGTGTATAATCTGCGCTATCGACATTATGTAGGTGTCGGTAAGAGTGTAATTTGAAAAAAAGATAACACTGTCTCTTTTTTTTGCATCTAGCTACGTACAAAAATAAGGGACAGCTAGATTCTGAGTGCTGCTACCTTGTAAACATGTACGTTGAAAATTACTTTGTTTTGTATGAATGCTAGCTGTCTCTTCTTTTGTATGTAGTTTCTACGTACTTAATTTAGAATATATTTAAAACTACATACAAAAAAGAGACAGCCAGCATAGTTTTTCCTAGTGCATACAATTTGTGCAGTGTTGCCAGAACTTTTAGAAGTTAAATCAGCAAAAAACATTGATTTTTCATCAAAATATCTGTGACTTATTTAAAATCTTTCAGAAATCTTCAAAACGCATTTAGAACATTTTATGTAGATTATTATGAAAAAGATTTAACCATTTATTTCAAGACATAATAATACGATTTTAATATAATTTTTATTAAAGCAAAACGAAAACCAGTTGCACACCATAGTGGCATACAAAATGAAATACATATGTATATTAGGTTGTCCCAAAAAAAATAAAAATTTGGATTTTCTCGGAAGATCTTTCCTAATTTGGATACTCATAAGGTGAAGTATTTTTGAGAATTTTATCAGATTTTTCGGAAGTGCTTTAGAGGTCGCGCAAACTGATTTTGTACCAAAAATCTAGCGTTTTTGACTTTTATTGAATTATTATTGAAAATTGCTAAAAAAAATCGGTATTTTTTCGGCTTCTGAGTAAATATTCTTAAAGAAAATTTTCCGATCTTTAATTTTATGTGCATAAATAATAATTTTCGTCAGGGATTTTCCACATTTTGATACATTATATTTCAGTTTTTCGTAAATTTTCAGCAAATATGAAAAAAAATGCTTTATAACTTTTAAAATTTGTATTATGACTAAAAAAACTAATGATGCAGTTTAAAAGATTATGAAGTTTTAAATAGATTAGCAAAAAAAAAATTAATTTTCTCTCACCGTTCTCGAGTTATACCCTTTTAAAGCTTTGTACACATTGTATGAAATGTATAATACTATAAGGTGTGAACTAGGTTTGCATTGCTTTAAACTTTAAATAATTGGATTTAGAAAATGTTTTACAAATAAAATAATAGTTACTTACCAGTCATACATAACAATAACATATGTAATTATTACAAGAAGTCCCGTCTTTTTAATTAAAATATTTTGTTAATCTGAAGTTTTATTGCTCCGGTAAGTTGAAATTATCATTAAGTAGTTCAAGAAATATTGGGTAATATTTTTTTAAAATAGATATGCCTTTGTCGAATACAAGGAATGTGTGGTGTGAGAAATATTGCATAGTTCCTGATTTGGATTCCACAAATCTCTCAAACTCTTTACTATTATTCTGGCGCTTTTGGAAATAGTGCACTTTTCCACTAAATGCAATTTAAAAAATCTTTGCAGTAGTTGGTTTTTTGTCGGCGGTTTGGCAGTATCAAGGTCATCAATCATTTTGCCCACACACCACACATTCCTTGTATTCGACAAAGGCATATCTATTTTAAAAAAATATTACCCAATATTTCTTGAACTACTTTATGATAATTTCAACTTACCGGAGCAATAAAACTTCAGATTAAAAAAATATTTTAATTAAAAAGACGGGACTTCTTGTAATAATTACATATGTTATTGTTATGTATGACTGGTAAGTAACTATTATTTTATTTGTAAAACATTTTCTAAATCCAATTATTTAAAGTTTAAAGCAATGCAAACCTAGTTCACACCTTATAGTATTATACATTTCATACAATGTGTACAAAGCTTTAAAAGGGTATAACTCGAGAACGGTGAGAGAAAATTCCTTTTTTTTTGCTAATCTATTTAAAACTTCATAATCTTTTAAACTGCATCATTAGTTTTTTTAGTCTTAATACAAATTTTAAAAGTTATAAAGCATTTTTTTTCATATTTGCTGAAAATTTACGAAAAACTGTTATATAATGTATCAAAATGTGGAAAATCCCTGACGAAACTTATTATTTATGCACATAAAATTAAAGATCGGAAAATTTTCTTTAAGAATATTGACTCAGAAGCTGAAGAAATATCTATTTTTTTTACCAATTTTCAACCGAAATTAAAAAAAACCCAAAAAGGTCGATTTTTGGTACAAAATCAATTTGCGCGACCTCTATACCACCTCCGAAAAATCGGAAAAAAATTTCACAAATTCTTAGCCTTATGAGTATTCAAATTAAGAATGATCCCCAAAATTTTTTTTTTAATGGGACACACTAATGTATATGTACATATTTATTTTAATAATGATAAGTTTGTGAATAGTTTTAAAATAAGACTAATAATAAGATTAAATTAAAACAAATAATGAATTATTGTTGTTTTTTACGTGTAAGATAAGCGAAAGAAGTCTTAGTTCGAAATCGATGAACAGGCCATAAGAAATATATGTTATATCGTCGGGCTTGCCGCACGGAACAAAATTTTTTTTCTAGAAAAACTATAACTTACGTTTGGACTAATTTTATATATAAACTGCACGATAGATTTTCAGCTTAAAATAACGTGGATTGCGAGATATGCTTTCTATTAAAAAATAAACTTTTAACTTTTTGCACAAAATATAAAAAGTTATAATTATTCAACTAAAATAATGCAAACCTGTTTTGCATCCCATATACCATTTTTGACACTAATGTTTTTAAATGTCTTTTAAGAAGGTCAAAGTATTTGTTAAAGCAAACACAGAATATAAAACACAAAGTGTATCTCGGGTGGTTAATGTTTTACCGCACGGAACAATAATGTTTTTCCTACTTTCTTTGAATAGAACATGAGCATAACAATAACAAACATTAATATATTTTACATTGAAAATTTGCTTCATAGCGCAAAAAGTGGCTAATGAATGTTAAGAGAACTGTATAACTGAGGATATGAGGCAATGTTAGCGCTCGATATCTTTTAATATTTTTGAGATATTAAAAAATAAATAAAAAATTAGAAAATAGGGTACATTTACTATGGCGCATATTCAGAAATCATAACTAAAGTCGGAACTAACAAAACAGAAACTTAAAAATAGTTCATAAATAGTTATAGATCTTATTCACAATTCATAACTAACGTAGCAACTGCTCTCAGCTAATAAAGGGTCCGTAATGTTTTCATCTGATAATATTTCAATATCTCTTATAATTTTTTCCATTTCTTTATTTTTTTATAATAACTTCAAAATGTTGTTCTTTTCAAATAAATTATAAAACTAAATCAATCAGCTGTTCTTTGAATGTATTAGTTAGTTAGCATTTAGTTACAGCCTTACCCATAACTAAGTCTAAACTTTTTATGCTGAAAGTAACCAACTGTGAATAACTTAAATAGGTACTTAAAAAAGTTAACACTTGGTGATCATTTATGAATATGCGCCTATATTATTTGTAACTCAATTTTTGTAAAAATGTGCCATGCTGCATACGAGAAAACAACATACGATATATCAAGCAGAAGATAAAAATTATAAAAAGTCGTTATTTGTGAACCAATCAATTAAAATTATTCACTATCCAAAACACGGACCGTAATAACTAATTTTTTTTTAATCCAGACGATAGCAGTTATGTTGTGATTTTTATTTTTTCGAGCAAAATTAAAGGTTATTTTTGCTTCTTATTTTTCGTGCAAAAATGAAATTTAGTTTCTAAAGAAATGTCGTTTTATAATGATTTAGTTGACTTTTAATATTAATTTTATTGTGTGGTCAGCACGGAGATGTCTAATGCACATTAATAGAAGAAAAAAAGTTCATTTACAACAATTAAATCGTGTGTTTTATGATATTGCTCATATTATTTCCGGTTCATTAAAAATAAAAAAGCATAAATTTGTTTGAGAAACATACACAAGTGAAATTAATTTTTATATATAAACACTGTCTATAATATTCATTTACCTACTTAAAAGGCATATATTATCAGGAGCTTGTTATTTTCATACATGGGCGTACTGCTGTATATTTACATTGCATTATGTGTAGCAGTAAGCAGTAACATTTTACTGCTAACTAAAAAACATAGTTTCTGACATTAATTTTGGTTAAATAAATTTTTGTAAAAATCCGTTTAACATATGCTGTAGATAAGGTAACATAAAAAAAGAGTACTTAATTTTTGAAATATGGAAAATCTTAGTACTTATCGCAACGTCTTACTTTGAATCGCCCTTGCAATATTTTGCGCTTTCCATTAATTAGGTTCCTAAAAAAGCCACTTATATTGAATAGCAGTCATATCTACTAAATTGGGCACAAGAGCACATATTTGAGATATACTCAATCGGATAACTTTTGTTACACTAAAACTTATCAAAATCGAACTTTAAACAAACCATTACAAAGTGCAACATAAAACTTTAAGCAATGAACTCCAAAGTCGTTTTCATTATCTTCAGATACTGCAGCACCGAAAATATTTGATAACTTTAAGGTATGAAGTACTGAAAAAGTACACAAAATAAAACACCGTTGCAGTAATAAAGGACAGATAAAATATAAGATCACTTAATTGCATTACTTAATATTTCGGTCCAATTCACTTCAAATTCTAAATTATATATTTATAAAAACTTTATAAATATTAACAACTTATTTACATCTCAATAAACTTGCAACATAAGGTGAAATTTGTCACAATGGCAACGCTGGTAAAATATAACTGTATGGTTCTTTGGTAGTAATTTGTGTATAGGAGCAATTGATCAGCGTTACCGCTGTGATACTAAAGTACCAATTGGACCCTTTTTCGACGCTCTTGAACTTTTATGACCCTGTTTTTATATTACCCTTTTATATCAATTTTGACTATTTCGGGCCATTTTTATAAATAAGACTTACACTGTGTTTTTTGACAACACTACTGCAAAAGCTTTTGTAAAGGGCATAATAAACCACACAAATTGCTTGGCAAACATGCACATTGTGTTTGCTGCTGTTTGCAAATAAACAGCAGTCATATATCGTACAAACATTAATTTTTAATTTTTGTTCTGCAAAGTTTTCGCTGAAATGATTTATTTCAGCACTAGATACCACAAAAAGTTTGACAAATATCCCATATGTCAGTTAAATATTAAAAACTTTTAACATTTCTACAAACATTGCTTCAAATGTTTGTTTAAACAGTAAACAGCCCAATTAACAACACAAAATATTCGTACAAACGTAAAATTTTTATTCTTTCGACCTTAATTTTGCTCGTTATTTTTTCTTCTTATATTTCGTGCAAAAGTAAAAGTTAGTTTCTAAATGTCGTATTGTAATGATTTAGATGACTTTTAATATTTATTTTAATGTGTGCTCAGCATGGGGATGTCGTATGCAAATTAGTATAAAAATCAAAAGTTCGTATATAACAATTAAATTGTACTTTTTACAATATTGTTCATATCTTTCCGGTCCATTAAAAATAAAAAATTTAAACTTGTTTAAAAAACATATGTATGTACATTAATAAAATTAATTTTTATAAATTAACACTGTCTGTCAAATTCATTTACCTACTTAAAAGGCAAATATTATCAGGAGCAACAGTTGTTATTTTCATACATGGGCGTACTGCATACCGTATATTTAGACTGCATTATGGTGAGCAGTAAGTAGTAAAATTTTACTGCTAACTGAAGAAATTTGTTTCTTACATTATTTTTGTTTAAATTAATTTTTGTAAAAATCCGCTTAAATTAGGTAACGACAAAATTGAATAAAAAACTAATTTTGAAAATTCCCTTCAATAATTTTTTTCATACCCGATATGGTTGTCGTCATCATTCTGCATTGTAAATTTGACGTATCTATTTAACTAAGTAATTTAAACAAAAATCATACGGGACTTTTCTTTTTTATTTATTTTTAAACATGAAAATAATTTGTCAACTCTAAAACGTTTTTCTTCTTGTATCGTTGTTGTTGTTCCTACAACGAACAAGTAGTAAATCTCTTTTTAACAACTTTTGTAGTGTTGTTGTTGTTACTACAACAACAACAACAACAACGTGATGTAAAAAGCTGCGTAGCCGAAATTTTATCATCTTTCTCAGTTTTTGACGCCTAACAACTAGTAAAAATCTAGTCCAATACCTTACTAGTAATTTTAGGTGCAGGGGATCTACAATAAATCAATTAATGAGTCGATCTTACAATGCCCGTTCGTGTGTCTGGCAAGTTGACTTGTGCGCAAAGTAAAAATCGAATACTATTCAAAAATGTAAGAATCGGTTCATAATTTCAAATGTCCCCCATGCTTTCCGCTCATAAACCATCTTATTATGTTGGTATTTATGTAGATAAAATTTTTCCGAAGAATACATTATTTCAACCTAAATCATCTGTAATTTTTTTTTTTGAATCGGTCCATGGCTCCCATACAAATACCTCTCCCGAAAATAGCATTTAATGCCTTATAAATTTTGGTATTGATATAAAATTTGGCGACGATAAGTTTTATATAAGATAGACATCTAGATAAAATTCGATAGAAATCTTAATAATTTTTGGCGTAAATAATAATTTTTTAGGTCCATAATTGCCTGCAAATACACGGAAAGAAGTTTATTATCTAAAGTAATCAATTTCGTTTCTTAAATCCAGAAAATCCATAATAATTTCTTGATTTTAAATTATTTCGTTCGTGTTTAGTAATTTTTTTTAAATAAACTTCTCGCTTTAACCAAACCACACATATTTAGAATAAGTAATTTTTGGCTTAGACGAGATCATGCTTTTTTTATAAAATGCAATATTAATTTAATATATTGTGTAATTTTATTAAAATCGGTGTAAGTGTAATTTTGAATTTTTCTGCTGGTAACACTGGTAGCATGGTAATAGCACTTCAGTAGTCTATACTGGCTGTCCCTTTTTTGTATGTTGTTTTATTAGATGTGAAATACAGGTTTCAATACTTATAACTACATACAATAAAAAGGGACAGCTAGATTACTAGTGCTGTAAATGTACCTTGGCTTCACTGTTGCCAATCTAGCTAGTTTCTCGTCAAATCTAGCGATTTTTATTCAAACTTTGCGGGAAAAATTGTGATTTACTTGGAGGCCACACGATCAATTTTTGTCTTTTAATTCCTTTCAATTTGCTCTCACTCTCATTTTTTTCACTAACACAATCACACTTTTTAAATTGATCACGAGATTGCTCTCAATTTTAACTATCCATTTGTTTGGCAATTTTACGCTCAATTTAACAGCTGATTAGAAGTTTAGTGAGTAAATTTTTCGTTTGTCAGTATAAATTGTTTTCTTGATGGCATCTTGAAAGTAAATTGCTTAAAAATTGCGTGCAGCCTACGTCATAGCTTTCAATTTATGTAAATTTTGACAAACAGTGTATGTAAAAGACTATCAACAAAAAGTTGATCGTGTGGCCGCACGGTTAGCTATAAGCGGGAAATCTAGCGATTTTTTATTATGTGTTGGTTCGTTTTTAATAAATTTTTTGACAACTTTGTTGAAAAGTTGCTTTGAAATAAACAAAAGAGCCAAATAAACCACACAAACTCTTACACAAACATGAAAAAAGCATGAATCATACTTGTGTGAAATTTAAAAATTTGTAATATATACACAAACATCTTGGTATTTCTAAGAAAATATATTGACTTTAAAGCCTCATTCATAATGGAAACAGCCATTTCGTTTTCGATATGTCTCATTCTTTTCCAAGGTGTTTCATATAAATTCTTTTAATTTAAAGTACAAAAATTTAACTGAAGTTTTGTTAAAGAACAGCAAAACTTGTTTACTTCTACTACAGCAATAATTTATATGAAGTTCTATATGACGATTATGATAATTTTCATAAGTTTTGAATAAAATTTAGGTTAGCTTCTTCAACGAAATCCTAGCAAATTTAATTTTGTTTTGTTTTTATTGATTACTTTAGACTTAGGGGTGTATTTGAAATTTTTAATATACAATTTTGATCTCAGCAAGGCCTATAGCTTAACCTATATTATTTTATTTTTTTATTTACCTATGTATATGTATATACATACGTATATATGAATGTAAGTCCTATACGCTTTTTGAAATTTGTTTCTAAAAATATCGTTTGATGATGTATATCCAAATGGTTTTCATTCATAATTTTATAAAATTTAACATATATTACTGATCTTATTTGCAAAAAGGCGATTTATCGCCTAATTTTTTAATATTTCAAAAATTGTATTTGCAAAATGGTGGATTTAGCGAAATATCGCTAAATTATTTAATAAGTAAAAGATTTAGCTATTTTTCATTCTGTTTTAGCGATATTCTTTGGAAAGCCATTGGCAACAGTGCTTCGCTTACAATTTCGTACATTTCTTTAAAGCCGACCATGGCCACAATACCAACAATACGCTAATTCATTCTAAATAAATTATTGCAATGTTTCATACACATTTTAGTGGTATTAAATTTCAGTGGTATTAAAAAATATGTGTCATATGGAACGTTGTGAAATACGTCTTTTAACCGACCAGTTAAAGTTGCAAATTCAATTTCAGTGTAGTTTAGAAACTGCAAAATGCCTTAATATCGGTGGTAGATGAGGAGATTTTTACGACGAATGTTTTAATGGAAGGTGCCACAAATGTGTGTCACAAAAGAATACATAATAAACCCAATTATGAATAAAATGCCCCGGGAGTTTGGCGAACTTTTACAATTGGATTTTAATAGGAACAACTACAGTTCTAATATTTTAGGGGGTATATATGATATCTATATATATATTATTAATTAATCTTTATAAAAAAGGACGTCAGATTAAAATTGGTTGCGGCTTAGACCTGTATTAAATTATTGGCTGAGTGCAGTTTACGTTCATTATTTTCCCCTCTAGGTTAATTTAAGTACATATATTTTAAACGCAGGAGCTTTAGTTCGTGAATCCGGTGTTTGTTATGCCATAGAGGATAAAATCCTTGCGACCGGCCGAAGGTCGGCTCTGTAGGGAAGCTTTAGTTAGCGAAGCCGGTATTTGTTATATCATATGGGAGAAAATCCTTGCGCCCGGCCAAAGGCCGGCTATTAAGAGAAACTTTAGTTAGCGAAGCCGTTGTTTGTTATACCATAAAGGAGAAAATCCATTGGCACGGCCTTCGGCCGGCTATGCAGAATGCAGGTAATCTTCCTTTACAAAAAAAAATTACAAAATAAATTGAATAAGCACATAAAACATAAAAACCAAAGTATTTACAATCGTGAGGAACTGACCTTTAATTTGAGCCCCCATACATAGATATAAGTAGGGTGGAGGGTCATTTTATTGGGTCTTAGTTGCATAAAAAAAAAGTTTGACACGGAATGAAAAACTTAGTATACCCTCATTCACCACTAGTGATGGTGGTGGGTATAAAAAGGGAGAAAACTGCCGGGGAGTTCTTATTTTTAATTTTAAAACACTGGATCGAAATTATCTTAGAATCCATGGGTAATGAAATAACTATGTACTAAAAATGATATTGAGGGTGCTAATGATCTCAACTAAAATTAAGGTAACATTACATTAATAATATAAAAATCCCATATAACATTTTTTTTCATAAAAATTAAGTTCAAGCGAATTTGAATCTTTCAGTATACAACAATAAGAATCTGATATAACATTTTCATTAAAAAATTTTAGAGCATTTCTGACATTTGCTGAAACTATAAATTCCAACTAATGAATGTTAAGAGAATGAATGACTAAGGAATGTTAAGAGAACTGTAAACCTGAGGATATGAGGCAATGTTAGGGCTCGATATCTTTTAATATATACGAGATATCAAAAAATGGATAACAAATTTTAAAAGAGGGCACATTTACTATATTATTTTAAACTCATTTTTTGTAAAAATGGTACATGCGGCATAAATTCTGTTTAATTTTGATATATTTAACAAGGTTGTCTTTATTTGTATGTAGGTATATTTAATAATTTTTTTCCTTAGAAAGGTAAAATATTATTCTTTTGAGCAGATTTTTTGAGTGTTTTTTTAAATTTGTAAGGACATTTTATTACCTTTATATATAAAATTGTAACGTTACTGACTGACTGATTCATTATCGCATAGCCTAAACGCCTGAAGCTAAAAACTTGAAATTTGGACCAGGGGTTGGGCTCTCCCCAAATCGATACACGAAGACGGGAATTTTGGAAATTCGAATGTTTAGGGGGCAAAAACGGGTAAATTTGGTAACCTTATATGTATCTCCAAAACTTAAAGAGATACAAAAAAAAAATTTAATACTTATCGTTCTTCTTTAGAATAACAAGCGGATAGGTGTCTGGTACTTTTTAGAAATTCAGTTCTTTTACGGAGTAAACGGGTAAAACATGTATTTTGGTTCGTTTTTGTCACCCCATCTATCTTTTAAACCCATAAACATAGAAATAAGGGTTATATCAAATTTGAAACGTATCTAAAGAAGTACAAATACGTGTTTGGTACTTTTCCGAAATTCAGACGTTTAAGGTTGAAACCCGTAACTATTTTTGGTACTTTTTTACAAAACATTTTTCTCCATTCACTGACATATACGTATTAAATTATGTTCTCCCACTACAATATTGATATTTTTTATGCTTCAATGGGGAGAAAAAAAAGTACCAAAAAGGGGAAATACGGGAAATTTAATTTCTTACTTAAGCTTTTTGGTTCTACAACTGCCAATTTTTTTAATTATCGTCAATATTGGACCTAGAAACATAAACTTCAACATGAGTTGAATTTTATGTGGATAAGAACCTATGAGGGTAATTTTTGGTACTTTTTGCTCTTCAATTGGTACTTTTTGAATTTCTGTTAATATTACACCTAGAAATATAAAATTAAACATGTAGAGTCCTGAGTGAATGAGAATATGTTAGAGGGATCTTTTTGGTACTTTTTCGTTCTTTAACTGGGGGGCTACTCTCTATTGCGATGCGAAAGAAAATGGTCGCAAATCTAGCGATTGTTACTCTTTAATGCGTTTGCGAATTTGTCTTTCGCATCTTTTTAGTTTTTTCTTTTCGCCAATCATCACTATTTATTTTATTTCAATTTTCAAATTTTAAATATTTTTACATATTTTGGCATTTCATTGACTTCAATCTGCGCCAGCTTTAATTTTTATTGCCAGTATTGCTTAATTTTAAAAATGTTTTGCGAAAGTGATAGAGAGTACCAAGTTGGCATTTAGCTTTCGCATCGAAATTGGTTTGGCATCGCAATAAAGAGTAGGCCCCCCACCCCCTGGTATTTTTTAATTTTCGTTAATATTAGACCTATTAACATAAAATTAAACATTCAAGGTCCTGAGTGAATGAGAATTCGTTAGAGGGATCTTTTTGGGACTTATTCGTTCTTTAACTGGTACTTTTTTTAATTTTCGTTAATATTGGACCTATGAACATAAAATTAAACATGCATGGTCCTGAGTAAATGAGAATCTGGAAGAGTTGTTTTTTTGGTACTTCTTTGTACTGTATTGTTTACCAACAGGTACTTATTGAATTTTTGTTACTATTGCATCTACAAACATGAAATTAAAAAAGCAATGCGTTGAGTGAATGAGCATCTGTAAGATGCGCCTTTTGGTACTTTTTTGTGCTATAATTGGCGTGCTACCCTCTATTGCGATGCGATCGCAATTTCAATGCCAAAGCTAAATGCCAACTTGGTACTCTCTATCACTTTCGCAAAATTGTTTGAAATTAAGCAATACTAGTAATAACAATCAAAGATAACGCAGATTTTCAGTAATGAAATGGCAAAATATGTAAAAAAAAAAAATTGGAAAGTTTAAATAAAATAAATAGTGATGATTTGCGAAAAGAAAAAACTAAAAAGATGCGTAAGACAAATGCGCAAACGCATTAAAGAGTACCAATCACTAGACTTGCGACAATTTTCTTTCGCATCGCAATAGAGAGTAGCCCCCCAAGTACTTTTTGATTTGCTGTTAATATTGGATCTAGAAACATTAAATTAAACATGCAAGATCCTATGTGAATGAGAATCTGTAAGGGTGATTTTTTCTCCTTTTTCTTTCTCTAACTGGTAATTTTTTTTTAAAACGAAGCAAAATATTGGTAATAAAAATTAAAGATTGCGCAGATGCAATGAAATGCCAAAATATGTAAAAATATTTTAAATTGGAAAATTTAAATAAAATAAATAGTGATGGTATGCGAAAATAAAAAACTAAAAAGATGCGTAAGACAAATGCGCAAACGCATTTAAGAGTACCAATCGCTAGATTTGCGATCAATTTCTTTCGCATCGCAATAGAGTAGCCCCCTGTTATTTTTTTTCAAAAACTTTTTCTTCATCTTCCTATATAATATAAAATTGTTAGTTACTGACTGATTCATCATCGCACGTCCTAAACGCCTGAAGTTAAAATGTGGAAATCTGCCCTGGAGGTTGGCCTCGCGAAATCGATTTCCTAGGATAGGAGTTTTAGAAAATGTTTATGGTAAGAGGGTAAAAAGGTCAAAACGGGTAAATTCCCTAACCTGATGTTCATTAAAAAATAAGCGGTTAGGTGCCTGGTCCTTTTTTGAAATTCGACCCTTTTGGGCAGTAAACGGGTGAAACCTGTATTTTAATTTTTTTGTCACGCCATCTACCTATTAAACCAATAAACATTGATATAAAAAATATACCACATTCGTAACGTATCTAAAAAATACAGGCCCCTATTATGAGTTACATTCGATAAACGATTTTCGCTGGCTATCGAACATCGACTATCGAATGTTAATTTGGTATTATGAGTTGGGAGCACTGTCGAAAATTTCGTTGTGCATCGAATTTTTCAACGAAAACATATTTGCTTTCGACGGTGTAAATAATTTAAAAAAAATGGTTGAAAATGTAAGTTTTTGTAAATTTATTAGTTTTGGTGTGTAAATTCCACATTCTTAATTATTTTTGGT
Source organism: Pollenia amentaria (assembly GCA_943735925.1). Taxonomy (NCBI): domain Eukaryota; kingdom Metazoa; phylum Arthropoda; class Insecta; order Diptera; family Polleniidae; genus Pollenia; species Pollenia amentaria. Next base: position 103,833,003 of record OX031010.1, on the reverse strand, counting down.
TATTTTATGTAAGTCTTAAGTCGACAGTAGTAAGCATCAGTTGGAAAAGCTTTTTTCCCTTATGGAACAAAATCCTTTGTTGGCAAAAGGAATTTTTACAAAAGTTCAGGCTACAGGTACAGGCCAGTTCCAGTAAGCGTTCATCTTCATCAGATGAATCATCCAGTGCTGCAACGACTAACAACATTTTTACAACCAAAATTTTTGAAAAAGTTACCGAATGTGAAAAAATATAACCAAATTAGAAATGCCTTTTGTTAATTGAAAAAATAAAAGGATAATATTAATTACAAATTAAGAAAACAAAACAAGAAATGCAATTCTTGTTAATATTAAACAAATAACGAGAAATTTAAATTAAAAGTTTTTATTTATTTGAAACCTTTTTCATAAGAAATATTTTTATTTTCTAAGAGTTAAAACCCGTCAAATGTCCATACAAAATTCTGTATATTTTTTGAATATATCGTTTACCATAAACGAAACTTGTAAATTTGTTAAAAATCCTGCAAAAAAGCATTAAATAAATATAAAAAAAATTAAAATAAAAATTTTTAAATTCACGTAATTTTCTTACAGTAAATTTTATAAATTCTAAAATTATAGGGTATATATATTAATTTAGTTTTGAAAAATTTTTAATATTGAGAGTTAACTCAAAATTTATAAATTTTCAGTAGAGACAAATGACTTTTTTATATGTATTCTTATATTACAAGTGGGGATAAAGCTGCATTTTTTTTAGGCAAAATACTAGAGAAATAGATCTAAGATTTCGGTACATTTTCGAAATTCAAACGTATAAGAGGTGAAAATCGTACCTATTACAAAGTAGCGGGTTAAAACCTAGTAACATAAACTGGCGTAAAAATATGTCTACGAAAGGAGACCCTAACGAAGTAGCGGGTTAAATGCTAGTTTCAGATAAATACATTCGATATATCGACATTTTTAATAATAAATATACTGGGGTGTTCTGGAAATCGAAAACGTAAGAATTTAAAAGTCTATTTTTTCATAAGATTTTTGTAGCAAAAAAAAAAAAAACAAATACAATACAATACAAATATTTCTCTATTAAACAGAATTCTATAAGAAAATTATAAAAAATTGGATTAAGAGTGCATTAAAAAGAACTTCAAAATTCTTGCATTTTGCGTTTTCGATTCTCAGAACACCCCCGATACTCTTAAGAAATATCAATATATTTGTTCAATTTTCCCTTTCCTACTGCAAAATTTCATGAACATCGGTCCTAATTCAACATATACCCCACTTTCGGAAAACACTACAATACACCGTAAACAATAATGAATCATGCTACAGCAGTAAAATTTGGTCTGTCATAGCTTCATAAGATTAGAAATCAGTCTGCCAAATTTCATGATCGGTCCATAATTTAAGTAAAGCTGAAGTAATCCATTTTCAAGTGAATTCGGATTCTGGAGCACACCCGATAAAAAATTTAAACCAACATGTTTTTTTTTAGAAATATAATCAATACTTACTCGATTTCATTCATGTTTAATAAAAAATATTTTTAAGCTAATTTATTTTATATTTATTTCAACAATTCATACGACAAGTGCAATGGATTTTACATACATATTTAGTATATTATTATTCATATATTTTTAATACATGTTCCATTTAAAAATATTTTATTTATAATTCTTTTAAGTCAATAAAAAATTTTAAAATTATTTAATTGACTTGGATAAAAAGCAATGATTAGGATTGGATTACTTTTCATACAAACATATATTTTTAATACAAAATTTTTTAATTTTAAATTTTAAACATTACTATTTAATTTAGAATTCTTTCAAGTTAAGTGAAAATGGCCTTAAGCAATCTAAAATGTAAAAGTATTTAATTTAATAGTCTTATTTAATAGACTTTAGTAAAAAGCGTAAAATGATTACGATTGGAAGCAATTGTGCCAGACTAAGTTATTTCTATAATTACAATTTTAAGCTTGCGTTGATAATAAAATTATAAATAACATTGTTTATGTATATCTCCTTTGATTATCTATCCAGGATTTCATCTGCTGAGGAGTTCTTTTTTCGAGCACTGGATATTTTTTTATGGCTTCAAAGCATTCTGAGAGGCTAGGTAGTTTATCTAAATCTTTAAGGCACCCGAAATGTGATGTTATAATTTGTCTTTCTTCCAAAGTCCAACGAGCTCTTTTTGTTTTCCCATAAGGCGATGCTAAATAAAAAAATTGTTTAAATAAAAAAAAATTTGTGTTATTAAATTATATTCTAATGTTAAATTCATGTTTTGAATAAATGTGAAATTGAACTATAAAAATTTGATTTGTGTTCTTCTTAATACTTACTGCTTCTTCTTTTTCTCTTTGGCAATTCTTCAAAAATCGAATCTTCAGATTCGCTGCAGTTAACTGTCTTAGAAAGTGCGATGTTATCTTCTTTCCCATCATCCTTTTCAAAATCCATTTCATCATCCTCTTCCTCATCTTCATCACCAATTGCACTCAATAACAATTTTGAAACGCACGTAATTTCAGCTGCTGGAATTGACATCCTGTAGACATTCTTGTGGATGTCTTTATGGTGTCCCATAAAATTATCCAATCTATCTACTGTAGCTTAGAAACTAGCTTTCCCACAACAATAAATTTCAGTGTTTTCATTCAAAAATTGACATTATTAGCACAACATTAATAAATTAAATAATTTTATTTTTATAAATAAACACTATTTGACGTATTCATAAATAAATTATTTCAACTTGAAATCTGTTTTAAGAAACGTTTGTATAAACACTTTGTTTTAAAATAAATTTCAAACGTACTTAAATTATTGATTATGAATCTCGCCCTCACCCTGGATGTGTACTGTACTGCAGTCGACATAGTTTTACAGTTTTTAACTCAGCTATCGAGATCGATGAGGGACAACACTTTACAGTGTATTAAAGTCGTCACAACTTAATTCACATTAAAAATTGAATTGCTGTCAAAAAACCGAAATGTATTGATCAAAAAAACTAAGAGATCCGTATATTTTTTAAGCTTTTTTCAGAATCTGATCAGTTTGATCATGGGTGAGGCCAGTGTTATAAACATATGTATGTATAAAATAAATTGTTTTGTTGTTTTCATTTTTAAAAATTTATATTACGTATATAAAACCTTTTGAATATTTAAAAAGTGATGTTTATTAAAAAAAGTAGCATAGAAAAATCCCGAAATCCCGGGATTGTCAAAAATCAGTCCCGATTGGCATCCCTAGTATACTTATGCAAAAGAAAAGTTGAATTTCACATTAGTTAACCAATACATAAAGCCCGGCAAAAGTGTACGGGCTTAATGTATTGGTTAACTGATATGTACCTTAACTTTTTTTTTTTTGCATAAGAGAAGTTTAACTGTTATAAACTGGAAACAAATTTAAACTCATTCTATATCAGAACGAGCGCACTTTTTCAGACCGAAACCGAACTTTTATTATTGAATTTTAACTTCTGTAAAAATATATAAAAAATAAGGGGTATACTTATGCAAAAGAAAAGTTGAATTTCACATTAGTTAACCAATACATAAAGCCCGGCAAAAGTGTACGGGCTTAATGTATTGGTTAACTGATATGTACCTTAACTTTTTTTTTTTTTGCATAAGAAAAGTTTAACTGTTATAAACTGGAAACAAATTTAAACTCATTCTATATCAGAACGAACGCACTTTTTCAGACCGAAACCGAACTTTTATTATTGAATTTTAACTTCGGTAAAAATATTTAAAAAATAAGAGGTATACTTATGCAAAAGAAAAGTTGAATTTCACATTAGTTAACCAATACATAATGCCCGGCAAAAGTGTACGGGCTTAATGTATTGGTTAACTGATATGTACCTAAACTTTTTTTTTGCTTAAAATAATGCTAACATCTTTTAAAGCTTTTTGTTTAAAATGTATTACCAGTATGAAATTTCATTCGAAACTAAATACATTTTAGTGACTTACCCCCATATTCATAAAAATTTTTTTTGATTAATAAACCTGGTATAAACCTAAAATATTTTTTATGAATATGGTGGGTTATTATTTAACGAAATGGAAATAAATGTTTATACTCAAACAATAAGGTTTTGGTAAAACAATAGATACATATAAATATGTAGCATAGGCAGTTGAGATTACGGGGGTTATTTTCTAAAACACTTCACTTGAAAAATATTTTCATAAAAATTTTTCAAAATTAAAAAAAACCGGAATAAGGCTGAATTATTTTTTGAGCAGTTTAGAGAAAACAATTTTTTCAATCAATTGCAATATAGAATTTTTATCTAAATACGAAGTAAATTTTCTTCTGTACTTTTTTACAATCAACATGATGAGGGCATTTCTAATATTTCCTATATTCTATTATTTTACAGGACAGGTAAGATGTTTCTTAAGATAAGAATTAAACATTTTCATACAAAATTTCAGTAAAATCAATAAATCTATTTGCCCAAATTTTTGAAATTGTGCTTAAATAGCTAAAAACTGTTTATAAAAATGCTTAATAAAATGCCAAGTGCTAAATGAAAATTTTGCAGCTAAATAAAAAAATTTTGCTTAATAAAATGCCAAGTGCTAAATGAAAATTTTGCAGCTAAATAAAAAATTTTACTGCTAAATTTAGCTGCAAAAATAAAAAAAAAATCATCATACTACTAGAAGGTATTGAAACTCTTGGGCATTTGTAACATAGCTGCTGTAAGACCTGCTCCATTTTCCAAAAGTTGCAGTTTCATATTTCATTGATGGTTAAAAACTTTCGGTTATTCTTACACATCTTTGTTAATATACAGGTACAGTGAACTCTCGGTAATATGAACTTCCAGTAATGTGAACACCTATTTTTTATATTATATTTTTATATTTTGGGAATCCCTCAATTAAATAAAAATTAAAACAATACATGCATACATATGTACATACTTTGAGTTTTGTTAATGAAGGTTAGTTGTCTTTCGTTACACATAGAAATCACTTGAACTTAATATTTTTTGTACATATCTGTATATAAACAAAGATGCCTAAGAATAACCGAAAGTTTCTTACCATCAATTAAAAATATTAAATTCTGTAACTTTTGGAAAAAGGAGCAAGTCTTACAGCAGTTATGTTACAAATACCAAGAGCTTCAATACTTTCTTACAGTGTGACCATTTTGGCATTTTTACAGCAAAATTAAGCATTAATAATTTTTATTTAGCTGCAAAATGTTCATTTAGCACTTCGCATTTATTTATATTTATATCCCAAATTTTAGGTTTTCACGGACAGGTTTCGCCGAAATGTTTCGCTTGTAAGCATCCAATCTCCTCAGAGGGGTTTACCATTTAACACTCACCGCCATCGACGACGGTTGGCAGTCAATAGTAAAATATCAATCTTTAGTAGATCAAAGAATATAGTTTGTGTGTTACTTTAATCTATTACAAAAAACGACAAAGTCGTATACGACAACGATAACCACAATAAGGCTGAACGACTATTGCAAGAAAGCTTTATAAATTTAAATTTAAAATAATAATGTTTAAACTTACCGATTACCATGTAGGCCTAAAGGCCGTGTCAGATACAACTTTGTCGCTTTGCGTGACGTTTCAACCTTTGGCAGAAAAACGCAAAGCAAAAGGTGTATGACACAATGAAAACTTTGACAACACTCACGCATTGCTTGTTTACTTATAAAAGTGGTTGGCAATTTGTACATTTAATTGTTTGTTATACAAATAAAAGTTAAAAATTTAATTGGACGGTTTTTTGGAATTGAATTTGGCAAAAAAATTAAAAAACAAAAGAAAATTATACTAGCCAATTGTCAAAGCGCGCAAAAAGATGAGAGTTGGCTAACTTTTTGCTTCGCTCCGCTTTGAAAGTACTTTATGTGACATGTTTCGTATAAGTATGTATATTTTATCTTAGATGTCAAAGCGAATCGGTAACGCAACGCGAAGCAAAAGTTTTATCTGACATGGCCTTAAAGGTCCCCTTTGTAGAAATTGGATTGTTGATAGATGTCCCCTTGTAGATTCTAAAATTAAAAAATTTATACATTAAACATATTTTAAAAAAATATATATAAAACAACCCGGTTTTCTGCACACAACATAAAATTATCGGACATGTTGTGGAAATCGGGTAAAACATTACATACCTTTAAATATTTGCCGGTCCTGCCGATGTTATCTCCTCGAGATCCTTTTTGTTGGGAGATAATGAATTTTCCTAAAACTGCATCCAGGGGGAAAATTACGCTATTCGATATCATACAATTTGAATGGTATCGAATGGCATAATTTTCCCCCTGCACTCTTAGCAGAAATCTAAAAAGAAAAATAAGAACTTAACAAATATAGTTTACCGACAAAGCTACAAATAAAAAAAAAGTACCAAGGGTGATAGAAAATTTAAAAGGAGAAAATATACAGCCCAATTATGAACAAAAATTCCCCGGGTGTTTTTTCCGTTCAAAATGGTGACATATATGTATCGGACATGTTCTGTAAATCGAAGTCACGTGAAATTGAAATCGAACAAATTTTAAAAGTACGTTGAGGACCACTTTCCTCTACCTAAACTACTTTTGAAATCAGGAAAAGCTTCGTTTATTTTTACAAAAATTTAATGGAAAATCTTCATCGATTTCACTTTCACGTGATTTCAATTTGATCATAGGAAGAAAAAAAGGCCCTAATCATGTAAAACGTAACGCAACGCCATATAATTACATAGATTGAAAGCACAATGTCATAAATATTTTGTTATTTTTTTTTGGTGCTTTCTACAGAAATTCACGTACCGTTTTAAAACTTTCCACGGAACAAGCTATGCAGCGTTTGTAATTTAAAAACACAAATTGAATTTCTGTAGAAAGTACCAAAAAAATTAAAAAATATTTATGACACTGTGCTTTAAATGTAATTCTTTGGCGTTGTATTGCGTTTTATCTACATGATTAGGGCCAATTTCTGATAATACCTATTTACATAAAAAAAAATCGCGCGCGTCAAAATGGTGGCATATGCACATGTATATATGTATTTTTGACATGTTCCACCATTTTGACGCCCGCGATTTTTTTTTGTATGTACATATTATGAGTTTTTGGCCCTAATCATGTACATAAAACGCAATGCAACGCCAAAGATTTACATTTAAAGCACAATATCATAAATATTTTGTTATTTTTTTGGTGCTTTCTACAGAAATTCACGTACCGTTTTAAAACTTTCCACGGAACAAGCTATGCAGCGTTTGTAATTTAAAAACACAAATTGAATTTCTGTAGAAAGCACCAAAAAAATTAAAAAATATTTATGACACTGTGCTTTAAATGTAATTCTTTGGCGTTGTATTGCGTTTTATCTACATGATTAGGGCCAATTTCTCATTATACCTATTTACATAAAAAAAATCGCACGCGTCAAAATGCTGGCATCAGCACATGTATATACATATGTATTTTTGACATGTTCCACCAATTTGACGCGCGCGATTTTTTTTTTGTATGTACATATTATGAGTTTTTGGACCTAATCATGTACATAAAACGCAATGCAACGCCAAAGATTTACATTTAAAGCACAATATCATAAATATTTTGTAATTTTTTGGTGCTTTCTACAGAAATTCGCGTACCGTTTAAAAATTTTCAACGCAACAAGCTATGCAGCGTTTGTAATTTAAAAACACAAATTGAATTTCTGTAGAAAGTACCAAAAAAATTAAAAAATATTTATGACACTGTGCTTTAAATGTAATTCTTTGGCGTTGTATTGCGTTTTATCTACATGATTAGGGCCAATTTCTGATAATACCTATTTACATAAAAAAAAATCGCGCGCGTCAAAATGGTGGCATATGCACATGTATATATGTATTTTTGACATGTTCCACCATTTTGACGCCCGCGATTTTTTTTTGTATGTACATATTATGAGTTTTTGGCCCTAATCATGTACATAAAACGCAATGCAACGCCAAAGATTTACATTTAAAGCACAATATCATAAATATTTTGTTATTTTTTTGGTGCTTTCTACAGAAATTCACGTACCGTTTTAAAACTTTCCACGGAACAAGCTATGCAGCGTTTGTAATTTAAAAACACAAATTGAATTTCTGTAGAAAGCACCAAAAAAATTAAAAAATATTTATGACACTGTGCTTTAAATGTAATTCTTTGGCGTTGTATTGCGTTTTATCTACATGATTAGGGCCAATTTCTCATTATACCTATTTACATAAAAAAAATCGCACGCGTCAAAATGCTGGCATCAGCACATGTATATACATATGTATTTTTGACATGTTCCACCAATTTGACGCGCGCGATTTTTTTTTTGTATGTACATATTATGAGTTTTTGGACCTAATCATGTACATAAAACGCAATGCAACGCCAAAGATTTACATTTAAAGCACAATATCATAAATATTTTGTAATTTTTTGGTGCTTTCTACAGAAATTCGCGTACCGTTTAAAAATTTTCAACGCAACAAGCTATGCAGCGTTTGTAATTTAAAAACACAATTTGAATTTCTGTAGAAAGTACCAAAAAAATTCAAAAATATTTATGACACTGTGCTTTAAATGTAATTCTTTGGCGTTGTATTGCGTTTTATCTACATGATTAGGGCCAATTTCTCATAATACCTATTTACATAAAAAAAAATCGCGCGCGTCAAAATGCTGGCATATGCACATGTATATATGTATTTTTGACATGTTCCACCATTTTGACGCCCGCGATTTTTTTTTTGTATGTACATATTATGAGTTTTTGGACCTAATCATGTACATAAAATGCAATGCAACGCCAAAGATTTACATTTAAAGCACAATATCATAAATATTTTGTAATTTTTTTGGTGCTTTCTACAGAAATTCACGTAACGTTTTAAAATTTTCAACGCAACAAGCTATGCAGCGTTTGCAATTTAAAAACACAATTTGAATTTCTGTAGAAAGCACCAAAAAAATTAAAAAATATTTATGACATTGTGCTTTAAATGTAATTCTTTGGCGATGGTTGGCGTTCTATGTATATGATAAGGGACAAAATCTCATATGTGCATACAAAAAAAAAAAAAAATAGCGCGCGTCAAAATGGCGGAACATGTCCAATATTTAATTTTTAATAAAATTAATTTTAAATACTTACCACGGAGTCTTTGCCGGCCAACTGCACCTGTTGCAAACTTTTTCTGGAATAGCAGAAAATATTAAAAACAACACTGCACAAGTTATATGCATTAGATAAACCTATGCAGGCTGTCCCTTCTTTGTATGTAGTTTTATATATATTCTCTATGCCAAAATATCTAGAAACCACATATAAAAAAGGGACAGCTAGCATAAAACCAAAACAAAGTAACGTTCAAAGTTCATATCAGGGATGTTAAATTGGGTTTTAAAACTTTGTACCAACTTCCAAAAAAATGTACTTGTTGGACCTTCACGGTATTATTTTTTTTAATTTATTAAACAACAAAGTACAAAAAAAATGCAATTAAACACAAAAAAAAATTAACACATTAACATACATTACATGTATTAATAAAATAAGGTACATAAAAGTCTTAAAAATATATGAGATCAAAATCAGGCACTCATTTGATTAGTTAATAAACTATTTGGAATTTTTACATCATAGCAGCATGAATTTGTCGATCTTTACCAATCCTTTGGTTGAATGAGACTTGATAATGATAATGCACAGTTAGTCTGCTCTATTCCCTAGTTTTTATTATATTTTAAAAAGAAAAAAAAGAAAATTACAGCAAAGACTGTAGAAATGTCAGGAAACTTATGAACATTCGGTTTTTTTTTTGCAAATATGCTACTACCGACCAAAAACTACATATGTTTCCAATTTTTAACGACTGCAGTTGCTCGACATCAGCTAAAGCTTGATTATTGGTTGAATCAAAATTTGCAATTCTATTCTGAAACATTTTTACTAGAAGAGGTACAATACAACTTGTTTTACCTGCAATAACATTTTCAGGAGTAAAATTAAGTAATTTCAATAAATAAAAATGCATAAGTGTCAAAAAAAACAACAAGATAACAATTCTTGAACTAAAACGAGCAAACAAAAATATAATTCATAAATATGTAATACATATTTTTAATACATATTACTTATTAATTGAAAAATAAACTGTAAGATAATTTTATTAGTTATTTCAATAGTTTAAGGAGATCTTATAAAATAATTTTTTAGACAAATAATTTTGTTTAAATGTTTAGGATTGCAGTGATTTTTCCATTAGTTTTGATAAAACTTGATATGGAAAAAATTATTTTATTTATCGTAGATGTTGGATAAATCGAAAGCAACCCATAATACAGAAATTTTAATTTCTCAGTCCTTTTCCTGGATTAATCTTATCAAATAAAATCTTTTATTATGTCATTAGAGTCCTGTTTTAATATTTAAAATTTGTTGACACTTCTAATTGTTTCGGTTAATTATGTTAAAAGATTATTATAAACAATTATGAGAAGAAATAAATAACTAAACACATACATACAAAAGTACGTGAAACAAAAGGCTGTTGACAGCAAACACTTTTATAAAATGAAAATCACAGAAAACCTTCTTTGTTTGTATGAACAAATATTATCTAAACACATATGTATGTAACTTTTGAATATGAGACGAAACAAATGATAAAAACCATAAAAAAATATGTTATAATACTACAAAAAATTAAAATTTTTGTTACATCGATTAATCGACTGAAATTAGCCGGTTTAATCGTTAATCGAAAATAGCCAATTTTAAATTAACCGATCAGTTAATAGGTTAGCCGAATGAATAGCCTAGTATATATCGACATATATTAATAAATTTTCCCGCCTTGAGGTGATTTTAGGGACGAGATTTTAACTATTAGTTCCATGGCCAAATCTGGACCTGCATCACAAAATTTTGCAATGACATAGAAGCCATTACAAAAGCCATATGTAAACCAGAATTTGAACAATATTTTTTATTGCACTGCAAAAGATTTTGCACGAATTAAAAAAATTAACAAGTGCTTCAAAAAAGTTGAATATGCGCTATTTACTTAAAATTATTCTGCAAAAATACTTTTAACTAAAATATGCAAAAAAAAAAAAATGCTGCAAAGGGTAAAATATGCACTAACATCCATATGTCTATGCCAATATTCATATAAAGCTCTAAAATGGATAAAAAAAATATTGCTTCTGTCGTCAAAAGTCCGACAAGAAAAAAAAAATGCAACTTAATATTAACGGTTTCCCTGATATCAGATATAATAAACATAAAATCCTATTCTTAAAATCCAAATTTCCTGATTTTAAGATCAGCTCTGCTACTCAAAGAAAATATATTTTTGTGAACTTTCAAAACAGGTTAATTTTTAAAATTTGTTCGATTTTAATTTCACTCGAATTGATTTCCAGAACATGGCTGATGAATATAACTAAAGGTTAACTATGGAAAAATATGCAAATAGTTGAATTCTGATACATAGAAAAATTTTCTTTTGTCTATAATTCTCCCTCTTTATTTTATGGAACCACATTAAAACTTCGTTATTAAAGTTGACTTTGGTTCTCAAAACTTCTCAAAGTTTTTTATAAAATTGTTTTGCATTTCCTTTAATTTAACAATATCAATAGTGATATTATTTGTAGAAATATATAAAGCCTGTCTGCCTTTTACTTGCCACATTGTAAAAGGGGACTAAGCGCTCTATACACCACAATACTAGTCGCATATTTAAGCGCCTATTACATTAACTAATTGTTATACAACATAAATGCAGTGAAAAGTTCTCAATAATTTGTTTGCTATACCAAAAATTCAATTTTACAATTGTACCAACCTTAACGTCCCTGGTTCATATACAGAAGGTTAGCAGCACTACGAATCTAGCTGACCCTGTTTTTTTATGAAGTTATATGAATATAATATTGAAAACTGGATTTGAAATATATAAGCTACATATAAAAAAGGGACAAACAGTAAGTAATCAAGTAATTTTTGTTTCAAGTACACTCTTACCGACACCTACTTTATTCAACCTTTTGGTACTTTTTATAAAATATTTTTTATTAACAAATATACTCAAAAACACAAAAATTTTAAAAGGTAATGCATAATGGTAAAAAAATATAACATTTTGGTTTACAAACTAAAAATTAATTCATTTTAATATACAAATATATGAAAATGCAAAAGTACATACACACACAGAAAAAAATCGTCTAAAACGAGGTTGATTTTAGATTTTTCGGTAGTGATTTTGCTCAATAGTTACTTCATGTTCATTTAATATGATTTTACAATAATTTGCGAACAATATTATTTTATTTTAAAATAACTTTACTTCATATTAGTTTAACATTCCAGTAAAGTTGCGCAAAATGACATTGATATTTAAATACCACCAAGAATCACGTTGAATGAGAGGTATTTCAAGTTGAAGCAACGTGAATTTAATGTAACATCAATTTAATTTGAGTGTGAAATAACAGTGGAAAGAATGATTAGAATGATTGTAAAAACTTAGAGAAAGAATATTATTATTTATTTTCCTGTTGTACATGTTTCACTTTATTGTTTTCCCCGATATTTAGAGAAGCACTCACAATTAAAACATTATCCTACTTCCTTAATTCTATGCATTTAACTAAATAATTATTACAAAAAAAAAAAAAAAAAATACGGGAACTTTTCTTCTTTTTATAAATTTTTTTAAATATGAAACTAAAAACTTTAAGCATTTCTTCTTAAAGTGTTGTTGTTTTTTCCACACAAAACACGTAAAACAAGATTTTACTGACTTAATATTGAAAAATTATTTTTTTTTAACATATTTCTTTTAAAAATAATATGAACAATGATAATTTTAAACAAATTTCGTACTTTTGCAGAAATTTACTATGATTTTTCAATCAACATTGCGCCTAATTAATTTGTACATATTCTTTCTCAAAATATATTAATGTCTTTCCATTGGAATCATTGGAGGCTTCCATTTTTTGCAAGGTTCCAATGCATCTTGTTATTTGGTGCTTAAGAAATATCAACAGTTTTGCAACAAAGCACATGAACGAAAAATAACAATAAATTGTATGTTTACCCTGTATGTTATTAGCACGCATGAAACAAAGATAACAAGATATCGCATTGCGCAGGTCTGTTAACTTTTACTCTGATGACGTAATTTTTACGTTACTGTAGTAAAGAGATTTAAGGCCCAAGTTGTGTAAAACGCAACGCAACGCCGAAAATAACAAAAACATAATCAAACAATTTTAAAATTTGGTTGTTGCTTTCTACAGAAATTCTTATTGCGTTTTTAAAACTTTTAACGCCACAAGATATGCAGCGATTAAAATTTATAAGTTCAATATGAATTTCTGCAGTAAGCAACAACAAAAATATTAAATATGTTTGACTTTGTTTTTGCTTTAATTTACATTTTTGGCATTGTATTGCGTTTTCCACAATTATGGCCTAAATGTAAACAAACGTTCAGCACATACACGTGTTTGTGTGATGCTGTTTGCGGTTATTTACTACTGTGACGTGGATGCGCAGAAATGTAAAATGTCTAAAAATTTTAATGCGTTATCTTGTTTTCTTTGTTTCATAATTGGCTCGTGGAATATGTTACCAATGTTTAAAAAAGTCACCCTTGATTTCTTAACAAGAAAGCATAAGAAGAAAAGAGTACTAAAACTGACGTGGGGTACTGTGGTCTTTATGAAAAGAAAAAGTACTCAAAATAGTACCAGAGTACTGAATTTTCCATCACTGATATGTACACAAGATAGCAGCACTCAGAATCTATTCACACAAACAAGATGTTTGTGTGAATATTACAAATTTTTAGTATTCAAAAAAACTTGCTCCATACTATTTTTAAATGTTTGTCTTGCCGTTTGAACAAATTTTCTGAAAAACTCTGTGCAGATGCAAAAAAAATTTTGAACAAAATATAATTTTTTTTTGAAAAATACCTATTTTCGAAGCTATTTCCAAGTCCAAGTTTTTTAAGCCAAGTAAAATTTTTTCTTACGTCGGTATATAAATCTGTAAAATCGGTTAAAAAATGGCCAAGTTATGTACAAAATACTCCTAAAAAACATCCAAAATTATTTTACGGCTTATATGTCAAAAGATCGAATATCTTTAGTAGAACATATATTCTGAAAAACTCGGAAAAATCGGTTTAGATACAAAAATGTTATGACCAATATAAATATATATAATAATATTTTCCAATTCCAAGTTTTATAACCTAAGTAATTAAGTCCCTAATCATGTACAACGCAGCGCAACGCCAAACAATAACATTGAAAGCACAAACAATGTCATAAATATTTCGTAATTTTGTTGTTGCTTTCAACAGAAATTCTTGTACCGTTTTAAAATTTTCAACGACACAAGCAATGGAGCGTTTGAAATTTTAAGACGCAATGTGAATTTCTGTAGAAAGCAACAACAAAATTACAAAATATTGATGACATTGTTTGTGCTTTCAATGTTATTCTTTGGCGTTGCGTTAGTTCTGTGGCGTTGCGCTGCGTTGTACATGATTAGGGCCTAAAAATTTCTTTCTTAAAACGTCGGTATATAAATCTGAAAAATCGGTAAAAAAATGGTTACATTTTGAGCAATTAAAATTTTAGGGCTGTAATGTATTGATAGTTCTTAGTTATTTATGTTATTTGCATACATTGCAAGTTAAATAAAAGCTTGTAATATCTACCCATCAAAAACTTTACTAACAATCCTAATTTAAATACTTCCTGAATTCATTACTTTGTAGTTTTATTCGCCACTTTTTAGATTATTAGCTATATATTAAATAAAAACTTTATTTTTATATCTTTAATAAGTATACATTACAAAAAAAAATTTTATATAATGATTTAAATAAGTTATTGTATATATAATACTATACAATTTTAAGAATAATTTCACTGCGAAATCAATAGAAAAGCCAAAAATCAATCAAATGTATGTAAATGTATACATAAATATGTTCCAAAATTACCCGCGCAGTATATTTTTGTTATTAGAACACTAATAGTGATATAGATCTAATGTAAACAATTTTTTTGAACAACATAACATTTAAATATATCGTTACACACATTGTTATTAGAGTTTTAGAGCTATAAATGATTGTATGCAGCCAAAACACTTTTTCAACAATAATTTCATAAGATTTCACATGCATATAAGCAATTTTTATAAGTGTGTTTCAATCTTTTTGAAAGTTAATTTGTAACTACATATTATTTGTCTCTTTTTATAAATACCTATTTTTTATAAAACTTTTAAGTATAAAAGAAAGATATTATTTTTTTAGGTAATAATTAGCCAAATTATAAAATATTACTTTTGGGACATCGCAAACAAAAATAAATACTTTTTCTAGTAGAAAAATAAGTAGTATTCTCGTCAAGTTCTCATTATTTTTCTGCTTATTTTGTAAGCAAAGTTTTTGCTGGTTACTAAAACGTGTACATATAATGAATTAAAAATGTTGGGGGTTTTTTAAGTAATGGTAACACATAACACGTGCAGAAAAAACATAATTGAGTGTTTTTGTTATGTTAACTTGTAAAATAAGTTTGAAACCAACATACAAACACACATAAATACAAACAAACTAACAAACAAGCAACCAAACAAACAAACAAGCAACCAAACAAACAAACAAACAAACAAACAAACAAACAAACAAACAAACAAACAAACAAACAAACAAACAAACAAACAAACAAACAAACAAACAAACAAACAAACAAACAAACAAACAAACAAACAAACAAACAAACAAACAAACAAACAAACAAACAAACAAACAAACAAAAAACCAAACAAACAAACAAACAAACAAACATACATACATACATACATACATACATACAAAAACTCAAATCCACTAATGAAGAGAATTCTAGTGGTGTTAAAACAAACGATTTTTTATCGAAAATGTGGCAATATCATACATCAGTATTTTAGTCCCAATTTACATTATACGATTTTTGTCGTTGCGATTATTGTCGTTTCTTCTTTGAAGTCGGTCTTATGTTTACATTGTACGATTTTTGTCGTTACAACTTCTTGTGTATACATATATATAATTTGACACTACGAACGAATGAACAAAACGAATCGTAGAGTACACTCGCTTGTGTACCCCTTTGAATTCCTCTCTCCCCCCTCGCCAATAAGGTAAGAATCGCAACGACAAAAATCGTATAATGTAAATTGGGACTTATAGTGCATTTACAAATACACCATAAACACGTTATAAGTTGTTTATGATGATAAACTAGTTTAAGAAACTTGTTTATCCATACAAATTATAAACACGTTTGTAACTAGCTTTAGAGATAAACTAGTTGCAAACAACCAGTTTTTGTTAATGCAACTCTGTTCTTTTAAAATTTTGCTCTGGCAACGCTAGTGATATTTGACATTTCATAAAAAAAAAAAAATTAAGTTAAAAAAGTTTGGTTAAAAAAAGGAACACATCAAGAAAAAGTTTAAAAAAATTAATTGAAAATGGTTTTATATAATATGGATAACGAAAATAAAAGGTATGTTTATCGTATGTATAAATGTACGTGCACCAACGTTTTTAAGTTTTTTTTACTGAAGTCAGCTGTTTTGTGACACGGCTGTTAAACTGTTAACTGTCAAAACTGCTGATGTAAACGATATAGTTTATGAAAGTAGTTTACGATCATAAACTAGTTTGAAAATTACAAGTGTAAATGCACTATTACCTTAAAATTAGAAAATGAAGAGAATTCTAGTGGTGTTAAAACAAACGATTTTTTATCGAAAATGTGGCAATATCATACATCAGTATTTTACCTTAAAATTAGAAAATTAGACATTTATTGAGTGTCTATTAATAAGACGATATTTAATCATAATAAATAAGCAATAGTAAATTTATAATCAATAAAAAAAATTTTTTTGGAAAAAATTTCCTAAAATTAGGTTGGCCCCCAAAGCAAGCTTAAGACTCATGATTTATTTCGGCCCCGGTCCCCAAACCATGCAAATGACCTTAAAAAAAGCCAAAGAACGAAAAACGGTCCCCAAACATACGCCATGACATATATATATGTATATATAAATGAAATATGTTTGTCTGTTTG
Organism: Pollenia amentaria; assembly: GCA_943735925.1. Classification (NCBI taxonomy): domain Eukaryota; kingdom Metazoa; phylum Arthropoda; class Insecta; order Diptera; family Polleniidae; genus Pollenia; species Pollenia amentaria. The sequence goes on along the minus strand of OX031010.1, from coordinate 103,815,799 downwards.
TTGGCTTATAGACTCCTAAACGACTGAAAGTTCATTCAGTACGCCTAAAACCAAGTAAAGCCCACTTTGGAAAAATAATTAAATTCGCCTAAAATTATAACATATATATATATTTATTGACAGAAAAAATATCATGCAATTTTATAAAATTCACTGTTAACGGTAAAACTAAATACACTGCTGCATTAAAATTTATTCGAATTAATTTTTTTTTAGTACCAGAAATCAGTTTTCAGAATTTTGGGATGGTTGGTATATAATTTACCATATGTCCAATACAAATTACTTTCCTAAAAATTGTTTTTGTTCGGCTAAAACTGTTGCGAATCATGATATTTTACGCAAGCCAGTTCAAAGTTCTGTCGGCGGAGGGTATCAAAGATTCGGCCTATCACAGAATATTGCACTCTGACTTGTTATTCCTTGATTTTATATTTTATATTAATTTTTTTTGTTTTATAAAATTTAAATAAGTTTTTTATTCAAGTATTTAGATTTTTATTAAATTTTAAATCTTAACTAATGTTTTTCACAAAATGTAAACAAAGCTTGACATTCAGTATACACACAAATAAATAAACAATAAGCAGATGACTCGAAAATGTCACCTGTATGAATTCGCCTTGATTTTACATAAATTAACAATATATTCCGTAAAATTTAACAGTTGTTGCCAAGGCAAATTCATTTTTCAGGTGGTGTTGAAAGCACAGCTGTGCTATTTTTTTTTCTTACTTAGGGAGAGAAATGTCAAAAGTTGATTGTGTTTTTGACATATTGATCAACGAAAGCAACAAAATAATACATTGTAGTGTTTTTGGTGTTGTTACTTGTTGTAGTATCGATACCACCGTATACATGAATTCGCCTTGGTTGTTGCTTTAAAAAATATAATTTAACTGACAAAAAACACACTACATAGCAATATTAGTGCGAAAAAACAGTATTTTTTGGTAGTTTGTTTTTTGAATAACAAACATAAATGTTAAAAAATAAATTGATTCGCAAAATAACTATATTTTCATTTAACTTTAACAGTACGCAAAACGAATGTAATAATCTACATCAGTTGCTGTAATAATTTTATGAGTGTACAGTTCTGCTTATTAACAAAGCCATTAAATGAAAATGTGATCTTCACTCATAATCAGATTTTCAAAAAGTTGATTTTATTTGTGTCCAACTGTTGAAGTGATTAACGGGCTTTAGTTCTTGCTTCAATTGCACCCATTAGAATAAAAGTAAATCTTTTTTTAAAATTGCGCCGTAGTGAAGTACGAGCTATTCCTAGCTGAGTATAACCAAAGACTATAAATATATAAAGATATCCCACTGCCATACATTGTACGGCCAGTGCTAAATTTGTTGAATGGCAGTACGACTACTGCCACTTTGATTCTCAGAGAACTTATTACTCTCAGAGAACTTTTATTTCTCATCTTGCAGCGCATATGTATGTATACACGCGTGTGTGTATGTATGTGCATGGCAAATAAAAAAGTAAAAACAAACTATAAGAAGTTTTTTTTTTTGTTGAAGACACATTTAAGTAAAAATAAAGAAAAAACCTAACAAAAGAATTTTTGTTTTCATGCAATTATGTGCAAACAACCTATGTGAAAGCAAATGTGACCGATTTTTAATTGTAGGGCAATAATATGTGTTTTATTGTTGTACAGATGAAACTATATCGAGTTGCACCGAAGTTCAAATGCTGTTATTGTCTAAATTTAAACAATTGTAGGAATATAAAAAATATTTTTTCTAAAAAAATTAACTGATTATTTATACAAGATATTTTTATGTTTACTAAAGCGACATGGCGACATAATCAAAATGCTTTTGATTTTCATAAAAAGCCAGTTTGATGTGTGTGCACGTAATATCTTGAAATTTTATTTATTTTTTTGTTTTAAAATGTATGAAAATATTTTTTTGTTAAAATTGTATTATTTGACATATTATTAAATTGTTTCCGCCGAAAAATCCAATTTTATTTATTATTACAACAAATAATTATTACAAATTATGAAATATAATCAGGCTTTCGAAGTCTTACTTTTAGAAGTTTGTTGAATTCTTATAAAAGTCTGCAAAAATATTTTTACTTAATAAAGCAATGAAAATGAAAAATTTATTAATTTATTTATAGTTTTTGGTTTGCGGAGAATAACGTATGTTATAAAGACAGGATGGAGATGTTAAATTTACTAGTCCTTCCTTATATTATGACGGAAGCAATACACATGGGAAACATTTAAATACCTTCAAATCATCGATTACATACTGAAAAAGTTAAAATTTGTATCCATTAAACTTGTTAAGAGCCAATAAGTAAAATGATTACCTAAATACTCGTGGTAAATAGTTAGGGCGTGTGTGAAACGGTAGCAAAGTACTATGGTAACAAAGTATTTCCATGTGGGGAAAAAATTCATGTTTCTGCTGTGTGAAATGATATATTTTAACAAAATAAAGAATGCGATTTCATCGTATACCTAGATAAATAAGGATATATTCAAAATATGGGACTACGGTAGTATACCACATTTATAGACGAGTCAACGAAATAAACTGCAATTAAATTACCTATGTTAATCCATTTAGGGATAACAACATGTTGCCAAGCTAATATATTAAAAAAATGGTGGCTACACCGATATGGTGCCTAAAACTTTTCTTTTGTTTCTAATCTATTTCCCATTTTAATTATACTAATACATAGCTATGTATGTATTGCAGTACTTACATATTAATTTATCAAAATTCCTAAAAAAAAACACCTTAGATTTTATGATTGTAAATATACTAGTGCTCGAACACGGGACAGTGTATGTTATATTAAATACTATTTGTTTGGTTATGGTCTACATTATAAGAACTTTTTTGAAAAATATCGTTGGAAAAAATTATATCTTTTTTGACGTTGTGTTAAAATATTTAAAAAAATACTATGTACAGTACTTTTTGCTTATAGTCACAAATCGTGGACTATATCGCTAGAATGACTATACGCCAAGTTCACATGTGTAAATGTGTGCCACATACATATGTAAATTTTTGGCAAAATTTAAAAAAGTTAGCGATTTATGAAAAGCAATTTACCTTTCTTTCTTAATTATATAAAAAAAATTATCAGCAAGGCTATAGTTTTTTCTTTAAATTTCTAACAAATTTTAAAATCGCAATACGAATGAAAATGTTTTAGATAAAAAATTGATAATATTGCCAGATAATTACATTAAACACATTTAAAAATGGTTGCTTTAGAAACTTGGAATAAAGCTTAAGCTTTATTTGATTTTCATGGAAAATAAATTCTAAAAATTTAATCGCGTTTGATTGTATATTAAATGGATTTTTAAAAATTTCATAAAATTAATATTTTTGCAAAATTCAATTCACTGATCTCTCAAGTTCTAAGTTTTAAGATATTCAGCCTTGTTATGATATTCGCAAGATTTAAAAAAGCAAAACACCAGATTTATTTTACAGTGTTCGGAAACTCTTGCGTTATGCTTGCGATCTGCCATAGTTTCTTACAAAAATTCTAGTTTCCTTCAGCATACTTTTGTAATTTTAATTCGTCAAACTTCGTGCTATCGCGATTTACAGAACACATATTATACGATTTCAAGTAAGAATGTTAAGCGGTTTACGATTATCAGAGCATGCCCGATTTATTTTAAATCGTTCAAAAAACTATAATAAAAACACACTACTGGAATAATGCTAAATATTGAAAATTTTTTGCAGATTTTTTTAGAATTTAATATGAATTTATAAAATAAAAAATCATATTAACAACACTGACAGCGGGATTATAGCTTTGCAACAGAGTTGCAAACTGTTTTAAAAAAGTTAAAACAATAATAAGATATTTCATCACTGTTACCAAACACAAAAACTAATTTTTTTCGATTGGAGAGTTGATAAGAAAAAGTAAACGATTAATTTCTTGATTCTTTGATATGGTTTGTAACTTCAGAAACAAATAAAAAACTTAGGCTTATGTGACTAAAATGTTAATAATTTGCTTTACTTTTGTAAATGTGCTTATATCGCTAAATGGACTATAACGTAAATACTTTCTATTAATCTTCTGTATAGCGGCAAAAATAAAGATTAAATGGACTATATAGCTAATGTGACTAACAATGGAAATGACTATAAACGAAAAGTACTGTATAAAATAATGAACAAATTAGGAAAATAAAATTTTTTTGCAGGTGGCTCTATGCATTTTATATTATATTTTTGTTTTGAATTCACAAAATTTTTTAAACGTTTTTATTTGACTTTTTCAATTACAATTTGCGATTTGCTGCTTGTCAGAAATTTTGTTGGTTGTTTTAAAATTTCTACTAGCCCCCAGGGCTATTGAAATTTCATTAATTTCAGAAGTGTCAACATTTTACTTGCATTCGCTCTTTTCTATCGCCTCACACACGTAATAAGAAAACACACTTGTTTTATAATAAATTCGTTTGATACATACATACACATATTATAAGAACATACCTACATAGTTGAATTGTCTAAAAATTTTAATAATAACTCGGTTCGAATCGTTATAATTTCATTTTTACAACAATAAAACACATATTACCCTACCAATTAAGCAATCGGTCGCATTTGTTCTTACGTAGGTTATTTGCACATAAATTGCTTGCAAACAAAACAAAATCACTTAAAAAATAAAAATACCAAAAACCTGTTTTAACGAAAAAAACATACACACACACGTTGGTTTGGAAAAACAGAAAACATGTTTATGTATGTATGTATTGATGCATGTATGTGGTTTTTTGCTCTCTTCAGTTTTCTGAATGTGAGCATGAAAACCGGTTTTAACGAAAAAAACATACGCACACACACGTTGGTTGACAAAAACAAAAAACATGTGTATGCATGTACCCTGTCGGATTTTTTTTAGCTAGCTCAACATTTGGTTGACTAGACAACTGACTAGTGACTAACTCATAATTGGTGCAGATTTGAGTCAGGCGTGTTTTGTGCGACTGACTTCTTCTCGATAAGTATTGAACTAGCCTTTGGCTAACTCAAAGCTGATGCAGAGATTAGTGAGTTGTGTTTTGTGCGACTGACTTCTTCTCGATAAGTATTGAACTAGCCTTTGGCTAACTCAAAGCTGATGCAGAGATTAGTGAGTTGTGTTTTGTGCGACTGACTTTTTCTCGATAAGTATTGAACTAGCCTTTGGCTAACTCAAAGCTGATGCAGTGGACTGTGGTAAAAACACGTTTTGCTTGTTTTGTGTACTTTTTTAAAGTTAAATAATAAGCAAAAGTTCCCATATTCTCTTTGTTAATATCATTTAGTTAAATACATCTTATTTTCAAAGTCGAATTATTATGAAAACCGGTTTTTGCCATATCGGGCATGCTGATGGTGTCTTATAACTGAGAGTTTTTCTGTAGACAAAGGGGAAATACAACAAAAGTGAAAGAAAACATATGTGTAATAGTCTAGACAGACAGAGACAGAGCTCTGTCTCTCTTTAAAAAATAAATAAAGCAAAATACGTAATTTTTTTTTTATTCTCTTATTAAAGTCAACATATTGTATGCACCACAAGCTGACTCATAATGAGCTAACTTATGGCTAACTAAAAAGTTATGCAGTGTGAGTGAGTACTGACTCGTACTGCGGACATTGCGTGTAAAAACTGAATAGCTTTAACCATGTAAATGAGTTAGCTTGTGAGTCACCTCTGACTAACTTCTGGTTAACTATGAGTTGACTTTGAGCTAACTCATTTTCCGACAGGGTATTAATGCATGTGGTTTTTTGCTCTCTCCAGTTTTCTAAATGTGAGCACGAAGTTTTTTGCTTTCCTTGTTACTTCCCCCCCTCATCGTAAAGAAGCACAACATTTTTGTCAATTCCAAATGTACTATGTGCAACATCTTTATAAATCTATAGTCTTTGGTATAACGCCTTTTGGTAGATGTTTCTGGCGTTCCGTTAACACTTTGCTCTACACGTTCAATATTTACCGCAGTGCGGATTAAGCGTGGTGTACCATATCGAAACAAATCTCTTACGTGCCATGTTGGTGGTGGCAACGAATCAATCTAGAGGGCGAAATTCTAACGTTAAATTGATTTAATTGATTGATTTAAGTAATAAAATTTTATTTTTCTGGTTCTTTGTTCAGTTGTGAATCTCTCCATTAACTATTTATTCTCCAGGTGTTATTTATGTAATAAGGAATATTTCAACACCATGGTGATTTTTGGCCCACCCTGTACATATGTTTATCAATTTTTTAAATGTTAATTGCAATTTGAGTGCTGTATAAAATAAACCCCTTCAAATATTAATTAGGTTTCTTTTATTTTCATAATTTGGATACTTAATATGGTTTATTTTGTTATATGAAAAAAGAACTGCGTCGATACCGTTTCCATATAATTTTACATACAAATTTGTCGCAGAAGGCCGTCGTGAAATAAAATCTATTTTATTTTGAGAATCTTTTTTATAATGCTCTCACATACAGAGACTTATGTTATGTTCATACGAAGATAGGAATTACTTGTTTCGCTCCTTGAAACTATATTGCCAAAAATGCTGTTCATATGATTCCTCCTTGTTTCATTTTGACATGTGTTATCAAAATTGGAGATTCGCAGCATGTTTCAAAATGAAACGACATGGATCGCTCTCAAACTGTGATTGTTTCAATCGTGTCTTCAGTGCGAAACATGAATAGGAGAGCGAAACACGACTATTGGTGTCTGTGTGAACAAAGTATTATTCCCCCAACAATTTCATACAGAAAATGAAAAATAAAAGAAAAAAAAAAACATTAAAACAATAAGAGAGAATTTGAAGTTACTGCCGACGTTTTAATAATGGGCTTTAGGATTTCTGAATACTCAAATCTGTTTGAACACTGAGGGCGAACAATTCGACAAAATTAATAAGGGTAGTCACGATTGTCATTGTGCAAATTCGCAGTGCATAGTACGCTTTTACAATGTTGAAATTGAAAGCCATACATTTTCTTATTTTCTTTTGAACTTGCCTAAACTAATAACAATCGCGAAATTAATCGACAGACCTAAATTATTCGTTTTATTTTTTCGTTCTTTTCGCTGTTGAAGGAGATAAAACAGGCATTGATACTAAAATTACAATGGTGTGAGAAAATGATAAGAAACAACAGCATGAAAATTGCGAACAGTGGAAAAGAAACAAGAAAAATGTCTAGTACATATAGCCCCCTTTCAGACTCGGCAAGTTAGTTGCGCAAGTAACTTGCCGAGTACAACAAAATCTGTGCTCAATTTTTTCCCCTTACCGCGACCTTACCCCTGACATCAACAAATCAAGAGTTGCGCAAAAGACTTGCGCAAGTAACTTGCCTAGTCTGAAAGGGGGCATAGTCATGTTCTACACACTCTACCTCTTCATCCCCTTGCCATCAAACTTCGCCTGTCTACCTTTCAATTTCCACATTGTAAAAGGGGACATATTATGATTGAACGTGAGCATATCACTTTTATTTTTTGTGCAAATGTGCTATTTTTCTAAGAAATTATTCTGGCAACACAAAAAACTTCTGGCTGCACTAGCAAAAGTTGTCAAAAATCTTCATTTGTTTACAATTTACACTTAACAAAATTATTTCTGCACAATTAATTAAAGAAATTGTAAAAAAAAATCTCAGCGCAGTCAAGAATGAAAAATTATCAATAAAAATTTTAATTGATTTCATGTTGTAAAATTCCTGTCTTCATAAAAATAATTTAATGAAAATTAAATTCAATGTACTTAAGCTTAATTAAAAATATCTTAATTTGGATTAAAAACCATTAACAGTTTAATAATTATTTTTAGTTTTTTCTACAATTTCTGTAATTAATTGTGCAGTAATAATTTTGTTAAGTGTAAAAATATTCTTTTAGTATGGCAGCTGTTTATTAAGTAAGCTTATGACAAAGGTATCGCCCAGACTTGCAATTTTTGTTGCAGCAATTCTTGAGTTTATTGATGAGAGAGGTGAGAAGATTGGGGAATATCTAAATTTGGATTAAAAACCATTAACAGTTCAAGTTCAAATCTCAGCGCAGTCAAAAAATTTAAAAAAGCACTAAAGGCACTAACGTAAAATTGAAAAAGCACCAAGTTAGTGCTTTTTCTTAGTTTGGCACTAAAAATAAAATTTTGGCCTTTCGAGGCATCAAAAAGCACCATAAATAGTGCCAAATGCACTCAGTTGGCATCACTGGTTGTGTTCTGCAAATGTGAGTATTTTTGCTAACATTTGCATCGTTTGCACACTTTGCACTACTCATCGTGATTGCCCTTAATATAACTTAAAGTTTTTGAACAGAAAAAATTTTGGAAAATTTATAGCTTGAGCACTTTTCTTAGTAACAACTGGCACTATAAAAGTTAAGATCTCTAAGAAACCTTTTTATAATACTATGGTCAAGGTTATACAAGATTCAGCACATCCCTATATTATAATATTATTTCCTATTTAATTCTTTAGTTCATCCATTTGGCGTGGCTTTTCCCGGTGTTGATATGACGGCATATCCAGTCTATGAAATTTTCTACATTATTCAGATTCCGTTACCTTTGATTTTGACCATCATGTACATGCCTTTTGTTAGTTTATTCGCTTCATTTGCGATGTTTGGCAAATCAGCGTTAATGATTTTGCAGCGTAAACTTCTAAGTATTTGTGAGAGCGGCAGAACCGACGAAGAAGAATATATCGCTTTGAAGAATTGTATTGCATGCTACAATCGTTTGGTGAGGTAAGACTAAATAAAATTGTATGAGATTTATGTTCGATAATAAACTGAAACGATAGCTAGTTTTAAGTGTTTGTGTATTAGTACAAAGCCCTTAATACCCTTCATAACAAATTTCACGAAAGTAACAAACATTATGTGTGCTCTGTTTTTCGTTATAAAACATTACAATTGTTGTGGTTCTGTAGACATAAATTATATTTAAATGTTCTGTAGTGTTTTTATACCCTTCACTGACGATAAAAATATATAAGTTTTATTTACTCATTTCGTTTGTAATTTCTGGGTCCGCATGAGTAGCGAAGTTGATTTAACGAAGTCCGACTGCCAATTGTAATGGTTTTTCTGAAGACCCCAGATATGATGGGAATTTGGTTGCAATATATTTATGTCACATATAGAATAGTTTGCTTTTGAAATTTGGCCTGATCGGCCAACAAATGGTTGAGATATGAACAAAAAACCACGACTGCCACTAATTTTACCCATAAATCCCTTGTTGTTAGTTTTTTAAAATTTTTTTTATATATATCTTGACGTACAAGCATTTTGGTTATCAATACACAAAATGTGTTCGAAATTGGATAAGTGGGCGTGACACAAAGTAGATTTAATTATATCTAAAGAACGGTATTTATATAACATTCTGTTATTTTCGCACCAGGGTGAAGGGTAAATAAGATTCGGCATAGCCGAATGTATGCACTCTAACTTGGTTTTTTTCAGCAATGTCCCAGCGGAAAAAAGAAGAAGTTCGGATGCCTTCTTGGAGGCCTCCGTACTCCTCCTTTTGTATGCACAAGGCTGCTCGATACTCATATATTTGTTTCACACGTTGTCATTGCGGAGTAGGCCATCCACTCTCGCTCCTTTCGCGAGAGACTCGGAAAGTTAGTCAAATTAATGGCTCTTAGAAGGCTTCCCAGAGAATGGTGATTCTAAAATGGGATCGGAATTCTTTGGCTTTGGCTTTTGTTTTGGCTTACTCCTTCTATTCGCCCTTCTAATAGAATGAAAATCTTATATAATATATATTATACGGATTATACGGATCAGTTAGATCAGATTGGTAATTGAATCAAAACAATGTCTTAGCAGGCCTTCAATAAAGTCTGAAGTAAGAAGTCCTTCCGAGTTTTTCCGCTGGGGTGGCTGCCTGGCAATTTGCACGACCACACACGAATAGCCTGTGTGTGCATTGTGAAAATGTTTTGTTCTTGTAAAAATTTTTTGTTGGCTTTTTGTTATTTTTTTTTTCATAAAAACTCATATGTAGTTCGTTTGTTGTCTTTACCAGCCAAAAGGGCGCCGAGCACAGCTAAAACAAACTAACATTAATTTGCCGAACCGAACACAACGAAGTTGGCATTTTTTAAGAAAAACAGAGCCCAATGAAATGTTCTCATCTCTATGTTGAGTTGGATTAGTACAGTATTTTTATTGTGTGCGAAGATCACAGAGAAACTTTTTTTAATGTATTTACCAGGGCTGTGAAGTCGGAGTCGAGTTGTGCTTTTTGTATCGGAGTCAGAGTGGGAGAACCCACCGAAACTCCGACTCTGACTTCAAAATTTTTCGGCATAAAAAATTAAACAAAATTTTTCCAAAATAAAAATTCTTCGAAATTAGCGATGCAATATTTTGCAGATCACTATGAAGCAGTAGATTTTAATTTATTTTTAAAAAAATATTATTATTAAAATATCATTTTGAAATTTTTACAGAATAATTTTCCTGCTATGTATATTTAACCATTTAAAAGGTACTGCAGTAATAAAAAGTGTTGTAAGTCAAATAAGGACCAGTCTCATATACATTTTGCACAGTCGGAGTTATAATTTTTTTCAACGACTCCACAGCCCTGGTATTTACTGCACAAACACTATAAGCGTTTCACTAAAATGTCGAAAATGTTTATTTTCGAACTCTGCATTATACTAAATTGAATAATCAAAAATTGTTTTCTAAAGCCAATATTGATTCATGAAATTAATGCTTTATGTTATGAATGAAAACCAAATAGTACCTGATAGTCCTTCTACTAAACATTCTTTTTTTAACAATTGAAAACTTAATATGCTTTGAAATATACATAAATTCCATAGGTCTTTTCGACTGCAGGCCAAATATAAATTACACGTTCAACAATTGTTATTTTTTCTTGATTTTTCGTGACAATTTAATGGACAAATTTTTAAAATTCTGGTTTGACTTGACAAATTACATTTTTTCTTGATGCCTGACACGTATTGAAAAAGCTTGACAATCGAGCCTGTCCGGCTAGAAGAATCACAATTAAGTAAAAATTAATATTTTTTTTAACAAGAAAATATATCAAAAACTTTAAAGCAGATAAATTATATTTCGAATAATTGAATGCTTGGTAAATTTTTGGTAACACTTTTTTCAAATCAATTGCAGCATAAAGCCTCGTACATAATAGACAGCAACATTTTCACTGGTGTTCAAAACAGAGCAACGATTTGTTTCGTAACCACACAGGTTTTCATTTAAAAAATCGTTTGCAAATTATGTCCACAACAATTTTAAGAATTTATTATTATTTTTTAAAATATTTTGTTGAAATTTTCATTCAAAACTAAATAAAATAATTATAAACGTCAATGTATATGACATTCAATACAAATTGTTGCTGAAGTAGACGTAGACTAAAGGCTGAGTTAGGCGAACGTTGCTTCACCCGTAACGTACTGTACCGTACCGCTAGCACGTTGGTGCACTTATAGAACATCTAAAAACGTGTCATATGTTTTCACATACATAAACAAAAAAGCAATAGTATACACAAAACAACACACACAGTGATGGGAAATCAAAAGGTTTAAATCGTGACCGCTGTGCAGAAAAAGTACCAAGTGATTAAAATGGTATTAAAACAGTATTTAGTGTATGTAAAAAAAAACATTATTAATTTAATATATGATATTTATATTATAGATTTGCAATAAACAAATATTTATTTTAGCATTCACATACACATTTACATTTATTATTTTGTAAATGTGCATAGACAAAACAATGTTTTGTAACCATTTAAAGGCTTTTGTATATTTCTCATTTCTATTATATGTGCATATGCATTTTTTTATTTTGTCACAGAAAAAAGTGTTTTATCAATTAAAAAAATGGTTTAAAAAGTATTTTAATTTAATTAATGTGATAATTGAATCAATAATTTTTTTAGCTGAAAAAAATTAAAAATTTAATTTTTAATTAATTAACATTTTAGTTGTTTTGAAATAAATTTTCAATTAAAATTTTAATTAAATAACAAAAAATCTTAATTGACTTTTTTCGTTTAAAATAAAATAATTTAAACATGTAGAATTGTTGTTGGGAATTGTCAATATTTATTTAAATAAATTAACACATTGTTTAAAATTTCAAAGTTTTGTGATCACTTTTTTAATTAAAATTAAAAATATCATTTATTGAAAATATTTTTTCAAAATTTTAAAATTTTTAGTAATCAATATAATCATTTTGGTAATAGGTGCAAAATCAACAACTTGTTTGCTTGATATTATGAATTTAGAAAAAATTTGGTGATAGGAGAAATTTAATAATTTTTTCTGTGTGTATATCTAAGCATATGTATATTTATATACACTAGTATGGGCCAGCAGTCGCCACAATCGACTGCAATCTAGAAATAACTTATTTGTACCGTTATTTCTAATATTTATTTAATCTAAAACTTTATTAAATATGTATATACATTAGTGTGTCCCAAAAAAAAAATATTATTTTATGCCCCACCTTTTTTTGAAAGCTTATAGTGTGAAGTATTTTTGTGATTTTTTCAGATTTTTCGGAAGAGGTTTAGAGGTCGCTAAAATCGAATTTAACCCAAAAATTGGGTTTTCTCGACTTTTTTGAATTTTGCTGATTACAATATAAATTTTAAAAGTTACAGAGCATTATTTTTCAAGTTTATGGTAAATTTTCCAAAAAAATGTGATTAAGGGGACCCAAATGAGCAAAAAAATAACCGAAACTTTTAATATCTGCACAGAGAAGTAAAGTTTGAAAAGTTTTCTTAAAAAAAATTGACAAAGTCCATAGATATACTGGAAAAAAGTACCAAAATAAAAAAGTGAAAATACCCGCATACAATTTAATATACAAGCAGGCCATCACTGCCTTACAACTGTCACGTAACGACGGCATAAAATTCTATTTTATACAGAATGAAACGTTACAACTACGGTAGATTACATTTCGGTTAGCTTTTGCATTGCTTTTCATATACCAAAAAGCGAACAGCTGATTGATACAGTACAGATACGGTACAGCAACGTTCGCCTAACTGAGCCTTCAACTTTTAAAAAAACTTAAGTTACATTTTTGTTCGAAAAATTAAAGGAAAATATATGAAATAATTTGGGAAGAAATAAGATAGAAGAAAAAGCAAAATTGTTGCTAGTATTGTGTACGAGGCTTTAAGCGAAAGCCTAAAGGTTTTCGTGATTAACCGTAAAAATACATAACCAAAAAAAAAAAAAAAAAAAAAATCTACGGATAGACATAACCAGGGTATTTTTTATATTGGATAAAATTTTAAATGGCTTTTTAATTATTACAAAAACAAAATGATGCCAAGCTATAAATCAATATACATACAATAGGCAACCAACCAAAACATAGCACGCAAACATATAACCGGGGTACATTTGTACCCCATTGTAATTTTTATCTTCCAAAAAAAAAAACATTTATTTTAGAATCCTTTAATTAGAAATTTAGAAAAAAGTAATTAGATAATTTAATATATTTGATTAAAAAGATCTTTGAACAGCCTCTTATTTTCTAATTATTTCATATAAAAACTATTGGGTACACGGGTACCCCGGTTATGTGTTTGCGTGGGTGTCATCTCTGGAAGCTTATAGTTAAGGAATCGCTGAACCGAATTCCAAAAATGGTCAATAAAATGACTCAAAAATACTTGAATTTCCTAGATGCGAAGTTTTAATACTCTATAAGTTTGGTATTGCGGCTAGAAACGGTTAAATTTGCTAGTGGACACACGAGTACCCGGCTATGCGTTCTGCGGTTAAGGTATTAAAATGAAGGAAATAACTTTTCGCTAATAAGACTGTAAATCTTCATACTAGTTAAAATATAAAAGTAGGTCTATTTTATTCATATTTATATACAAAACGTCATATGTATATAATGCAAAAGGGCCTATTATCGTTTTTGAAAATTTTGCAACAGCGATAAGAAACTTAATAAAAAGCAACCTATTGTAACATTTGTCCAGGATAGTATCATTAACTCATAATTTGTTAACGATATTAGCCAGAAAAAAATCGTTGCTATAATCACAATAGTTGCCTTTTTATTTAGTATTTTATCTCTTCTGAACATTTTTTTAAATGATGATAGATACGCCCTTTTGCATTTTTTATGGCGAAATATATTTATCTAAAATCTCCTTTTTTGGGCTAAACTTAAGATTTTTAATACTTATTTCTTCATGTCACATTTTAATTTCCACAGCTACACTAAAAATTTAAATTCATTGGTTACGTATATTGTCTTCGTCGAGTTCCTTCTATTTGGTGCCATCATTTGTTCATTACTGTTCTGTCTAAATATTGTAAGTTTTATTATCTATTAATAATAACAAAAAATAAATATCACATTGAGTTAACTTTATCTTTCAGATTCAAACATTTACTCAACTCATTTCGATAATAATGTACATACTAACTATGATGTATGTCCTGTTCACGTATTATTGGCATGCAAACGAAATGTTAATTGAGGTGGACTTCAAACGAAAATTTTAATTAAATTTAATCAAGTTCAAAAATATTTTTTATTACAGAGTATTAAGGTGGCAAATGCAGCTTATTCCATTCCATGGTACTACTGCAGCCAACGTTTCCGCAAGACATTATTACTTTTCATAATCAGAACACAGAAGCCTTTACAGGTATCTAAATTTTTTGTATGAAAATCTCTTTTCTTAATAATATTTATTTACAATTTGCAAATTGGAAATTTGCATTTTGTAGATAATGGTTGGCAATATTTATCCCATGACTTTGGCAACATTTCAATCACTGCTGAATACTTCTTACACCTACTTCACCATGTTGCGGGGTTTGTATAATCAATAATGGATTTGCATTTGGCCTACAACTAAATAGAAAATAGAAATTATGCATTATGACTGCTACAATACTTTATTGCAATAATAAAAAAAAAAAAAAAAACTGTAAAACATTTTCTCACTTTCACCAAGTAGCAAAATTATGGTAGAAAATTATTTTTGCAAGGAAAATAGCACTTTCAAATTTGTTTTCGGGCACTGGCAGTTAAACTTAATAAAACGTTTACAATAATGACACTCAAATTGTTTTATTTGGAAATTTAAACGTAAAACAACACAAAAGTGATTCCAGAAAGGTGAGTTGTTGTTGTTTCTACAAATTATTTGGCCAAAGTCATTCGTACAATGTATTTAGAACAGAGCCAAGAGCAGTATAATTTCCATTTGGTATGTTCTTGCCAACATTTTCGTTTATTCTTGGTTTTGTTAATACTAGGGTATTCAGTCGATTAATTCTTGTTCGACTAATCGAACAATCTTAGACGACTAATTGTTCGATTTATTAAAAATTGCTGATTTCGATTAAAGGATTAATCGAAGAATTTATGCCGATTAATCGAAAAACAATAAGTATGTATATGGTTTTTCTGTCAAATGTATAATTTTTTAAAGGTTTAAGTCAAATAAACAAACCAGATGTATGTGGCCGTTGGAATTAAAAAACAGTCATGTTTAGTGAGTAATTCACATTCATGGGCGTACTGCTTACTGAAAAAGTTTTCAGTAACCATTAAATTTTTACTTATAATTGAAACAAATGCAAAAAAAAATATTTTTAACCCTGGAGGCACACGTTCAATAAATCACTTTCAAGTTGTTCACAAAATCTGCTTGTCAAAACTTGTTTGAATTGACAGCTGTGTTACAGGCTGCATGCACTCAATTTGATATTCCCCAGCAAAAACTTTACTTACCTGGTAAGTTAGCAGGTAATATTGGAGAAATATAAGCACAACTTATTTTTCGACTGAATAACTACTTATTTTTGTTCGAGTTGTCCACAGAATTCAGTAGTTACAATACACTTACTAGAAGTCACAAAATATCAAGTTATTATTTTACTACCAGTAAGTTGAATTATAAGTACTTAAAATATACTTACTAGAAGGCAAAAAATAATTAGTTTTTATTTAATTGGCTCTAGTTAATAGACCTAATAAGAAGTTATGGATCTAGTTACCAGTTAGTAAATATTCAGTACTGAAAACAAGAGAACTAATAAGTAGTTATTTAGCTGATTATTAGTTAGCAAATATTCATAACTGCAAATAATAGTAGTGAAAAGTATTTACTGAGGTCATTACTAGCAAGTACTTATTGAGGTTTTCAGAATAATGACAATTGTAATGGCAACTACTTACCAGGTAACGTATGAAATAACTACGACCTATTACCCAAATTCAAAAAGGTTTTCCTGGGTCAATTTCATTTTAAAAATGCCCCGACCAAGAAACAACTCAACATAGTACCATGACTCAGAGTATTTTGTAAAAAAGAACAAGAATTAGAACACATTCTTTTTAATAAAGCACATGTTATTTTTAAGAAATATATTTTTTACAAAAAAAACGCCAAAGTTAATTTGTGGTCAGTTGTTAAATTAAACGTAGAAACAAATGGAAAGGTAAAACTGGTCAATTTAAACGTTTGAGTGCATAAGTAAAAAAGTGATAGAGTATGGCAAATTAAAAGGAAAGACAAAACTTGGTCGTGTGGCTTCTAAGTAAAGCAAAACATTTAAACAACATTTTATTTTTAAAAGATTATTTTAAAAGATATTTTTAATTCTTTGTACAAGTTAGTCTACATTCACACGATTCATCTTTTGATGCGCAATACTTGTGTTTTAAGGAGAGGGAAGCAAGATGAAAAGGGGTTGGTACGGAGATGCCTGTACTTGGGCAGTACGCTTTGTGTTCTCATTCGTAGGTATATGCACAACAATGGCTGCATGTAAATTTTTTTCTTTTATTTTTCTCTTTGGTTAGCTTTGAATAAAAGTGTTGTTGTTTTGAAGCAAAAAAAGTTGAAACCGGTTGCTGCGTGTGAACATAATGGCATCTTCAAAAGGGAATTTAAAAGAAGTTGAGCATCAAAAGATGAAATGTGTGAATGTAGATTTAACAGCTGCCAATTGCCGTTTACGGCAGATGGTGAACACCCTATTGATCGTTTCCGATTAAACGCTGACAGTGCAGCAATTAGTTAAGTTGGTTGGAAGCATTAATATTATTTTTTTGTATTTGTCTCATGGAATCATATTTCACTTGAACTTAATTATGATTCTCTGGGGGTTCTCAGGGCCGTGGAATTGGTAGGGGCTAAGATTGCCAAGGGTTCGGAGGTCACTCTATTTGTGGACAGCCAGGCGGCTCTTAGGGCCTTGATTGGCTGTTATGTGCACTCCCGGGTCACTGCAACATCACCGGCAACGATATAGCTGATGAGTTGGCAAGACTGGGCTCGGAAACGGAGGATCCTGACAGTTTGCAGGTGGTGAGGCCTCCAATGGGCTTATACTTTGGGAGGATTAGGAAATGGATTCTCAGCGGAACTAATCGGGCTTGGCGGGGCCGAACGGACTGCCGATGCTTAGTAGGTCAAATTTTTGTCGCGCTGCTAGTTAAGAGTAGTCCTGACTCAGGACCATGATAGGTATTATCGCGGTCCACTCTATGATTAGCAGAATGGCGGTGGGAACGGGGTCTGGCTTATCGGATATATGTAGGCTGTGTGAGGACCCAAAGGAGTTGGAGACAATTGCGCACTTTCTGTGCCACTGTCCCAGGCTACAGAACAGCAGGCTGAGGTGGCTAGGTAGCAAATTCCTGCACAAATTGGGAGATGTCTCGGACTGCGGGCTCGATAATCTGATGGGATTTGCTGGGGATTGGAAACAGTTTTCCTGTTTGGTAGGGTTGTTTTTACTTGTTCTGTTCTATTTCTTATGTTCCACTATCTTCCTTTCCTGTGCTTTCACCATTTACTACTACTACTTTTTCACACTTGATTTATTTCTCTTCTTTCCTTCTTTCTTTCACTAATTAAGGCGTCACAATGGACCATATTGGTCCCTAGGTGAGGGTGTGAAGCTTGCTTCACACCAGCCTTTCTAACCTAACCTAACCTAATTATGATTTGTTTTAAAACTGCAATTTACGCTAGTAAAACTTTTAAACTAAATTATGATTGGCTAAAATGTAATAAATTTTAACGTTACAAATTATTCTAGTTAGTAATTTTTTAATAAAATTAAGTTGATTTGATATATAAATTTTTTTCAATAAAGTCATTCTACGTAGAATCACATAAGCCGAAAGGTGTTTAAATTTAATCAAAATTCATAGAACCAAGGAAACTTAACTTATATATAAAATTAACACATTTTTTATTTTTTTTATCGTTGTAAAGGTTTTATCAATTAGTTTGAATTGTTACGTTTGTTTTGTTTTTTGTTAATCAAATATTAATATACTTGTAATTAATAATGTTTATTTACTTACGTACCAATTTTTTCTAAAAAAATCTCTTAATCTATAAAATTTCTGGATTTTGAATTATTCGATTAGTTTTAAAATATTATTCGTTTAATCGAATTAGTCAAAAATGGCAATTATCGATTAATCGTTAAATTGAACAAAAAAAAAGCCCATTAATTGAACGCCCTAGTTAATACACTTAGAAAATTATATAATTTGAGAATTTTTCTGCATCGAAAAAATTTGTCGAGGCGAGGTATATTTTGTTATAACATGAAATATAACATGGCGTAGGCGATTTTAGCTTTTGCGTTATGGGGTCTTAAGCATGAAAACTTTTAATTTATTTCTATAAGAAATATTTACAGTACGAAAGAGACGTTCTAAAATGGTCAACTGATGGTATCAAAATGCCAAAAAAAGTTTTTTTTTTGTCAAATTACGAAGGAAATGTCAAGTCGACAACAACAAAAAAATATGTATAAAAAATACCAAGCGTTGTCCAAAAAAGCCGTGTTGTTAAATCGAGAATGCATTGTTGTTAAATTAAGAACAATGCGATGTTGAATTGAAAAGTTTTGTTGTCATTCTGTTGACATAGGTTTAATTAAATATTTTTTAAATAAACACACACAAAGCACTTTATTAAGAAATAGTATTGAATATTTTCTTTTAACATTCAATTAACTTACAACTGAAGACCAAAGTATCGTTTACACTATTTTAAAATTGGTCATTGTAAAATAAAAGGTGCAGTTTTTGCTCAATCCCGTCGGTATTCCATAAATCACTATTTGGACTTTTTGCTTATTTCGTAAGACTTAATTTATAAGCACAACTATATAGGAACTTCGTAGCTTGAACAGCAAAGTTTATCTTGTTTTAGAATATATTTAATATGAATTAGGCTCTTGCATGTATTCAAATTATTTTAATTTAATTTTTGAATACATTTTGAATGACACTTAAAGTCCTTCCAATTTCAGCATTTGATTGGGGATAGTTAAATAAATTTATAGCAAAACTATAAAGTGAATTTTACCTAATTGCAAAGTTATCCGTTTGCACAGTTTACCGATATCAAAAGGTTGTTAGATTTTAATGGCCGTATAAAATGTGTTCCATTATTAAAACTTTTCTTTCACAACTCAAAAAACGGTCTAACGGTCTAAAAATCGGTCTAGGTCGAAAAAGCGTTTTTCAACATGAACATTTTTTTCGCATGAAAACAGTCTAAGTTTAGCCCGAAAAGGGCTCAGTTGGCATCACTGAGACATAAAGTTTTAAATTATTTGCGTAGGCAATAAAATAATATATATGTACAAATCTCACAGTTTTCTCTAAATGGGGTGAACTCCAAGTTTATAGATTGTTTCTTTTAATAAGTACTATTATCAGTATTACAAAGAGGAATACAACTGGGGGCTAATTCTGGCAATCGTGATCGAATACTTTTTCGATTCGAAAGACATTTTATTCTTTATCTTTCAGTCGATACTGAACGAAGCGAAATTATTTTTTCAGTATTGTAAAGCATTTATTTGAGTTTTCACAACACTGAAAACTAATTTCGATTCGATAGGAATCGACTGATAAGAGATAAAATTACTATCGAATCGAAAAAGTATTCTATCACGGCTGTCTCCTGATTTTTTTGAATAGTAGAGAAAGATAACCCACTGTCGATCGTTTTCTTGCAAAAAGTAAAAGTTTGTAAACTTTTTGTTGACTCCCTTTAGAGGAAGCAGTGCCGTATGTATGTAAGTGAATGAAAATTAAACAAAATATTTATTATAATGAAGAAAAAAATATTAAATGAGTAAAAAGCTTAGTTTTTGTACGAAACCCAAACGTATAAATAATCACATATCAAACCTGAGTAAATTGGGAGCAAAAAAGCTTCTTATTTAAGAAGTAAATTATATAAAAGAAGGACCTTCGTAACATTCACTAATAAATCATAACAATTTTTGTAACTGTAAAACACTTTTATGTGTATTTCGAATTTCAAAATAATTTTTTTTTTGTAAACAAATCAGAAGTAGCAATGTCAACAAACTGTTGTCATTATAACAACGGTGTGTTATCAAAGTGAAAACAGTTGTAGACAAAACGGCAACAAGACCATCTCGCTTTTTATGTCGGATGGTTTTTTTTATATTTTTCTACTACTTCTTTATTTCCTCTGTATGTATAAGTATATAGTTTTCGGGTTTTGATGGATTATGAATTTAAATTTAGTTATTTTGCCATATTTTGGTCCTGATTTCTATATAGATAAGATGTACTTAATTTTAATCTTTTAACTGGCCTTAAATTGTTTATATATTTCTTTTAAATTTGAAAATATTTTCATAAATAATTACATTTTAGGAATAGTATTTAAATTATTTTATTTATACTTTTTATTTATTTATTATTTTTATTTTTAAATAACGTAGTCCATTATTTGACTAACAGTTAATTTCACCATGTTCAGATAATACTTGCTATTACTTTAACTTCCAGTTAACAATATGTTTTGGACAATTAGAACTGATATTTAATTATAACTGAACTTTGTAAAATTGGCCGTAAATGGGTAAAGTTTGGTCCATCATTTATACTTAAACATATCAGCTTTAAATCTGGGAATAATATTTAACAGCAACTTAACATGGTCAGATCTTATTAAAAATATTGTCGCCCAGACGTATTTTAAGCTTCGCTCTTTGTGGCCTACTCAGTCATTTACACCAGTGTGGATAAGATTGCTACTGGCCAGGACTTATATATTTCCAGCTATGCTATACGGATGTGAACTTTTTGCTAAATGTGACGCGAACAGTACTCGCCGGCTTAATCTGGCATACAACAACACAGTTAGATATGTCTACGGTTCTAGAAGGTTCAGCCATGTATCAAATTTCTCAAGAAATATTTTTGGTGTTACACTCGAAAATTTTATGACGATAAGAACTCTTGAATTTCTTCACAAAATAATCTATAGTGGCTGCCCTGGTTATATTTTTGATAAAATTCAGTTTGGTAGACCTGGAAGAGGAAGAAGGTTAATAACACCAATGCATCGTCTCACTGCTTCAGAACATCATTTTTTTTATCAACGCCATTCGTCTCTGGAACCAATTACCACATACTATCCAAACAGTCAGAAAAGCAATGTCATTAAAAAAATTATTATATACATACATATTTTACTTAATTAATTATATAATTTTTGTTTTTATTTGGCAAAATTTTTTTCTAAAATTATTTAGTAGAACGTTTCCTAATGATCTGGCCTAAGCAACCATTGAAATGCGCATAGGAACAGCTTATCCTCCAACAATAAATTTCAGTATTTTTATCAATAATAAAAATAGGGAATTAAGCACAACAAACAAAATCTTTTAATGAAAAATGATGTATTCCCAAAAACAACTTTTTTGATAATTTTTAACAAATTTGCATTTGTCATGTCAATATAATCAATTTTTTTTAATCTAATTATGTTTGAAAAATTTAGTTTTAATTATAAATGGAACACTTTTTATATGGCCGAAAAAATCCTACGTTTAGCTGTCAGTAAGTTGTGAATACGGGCCTTAATCTTGTTGTGCAGGCCGGGTATAAAATAAATAAATAAATAAATTTCAATTGACCACTTGGTTTAGCCTGACAATTTTATTTCTTAAACATTTTGAATCTACTTCTTAATGTTTTGTTAAAAAAGTTAAAGCTTTTTCTTCAAAATAATTTATAGGCATGTTTTTTTTCTTACCTTCAGCTGTAAATGTAATTCCGAAATAGTTTACACAAGCACAGACAGGTCCCTTAATATTCAAATATTTTGGATATTTTTATACTTGTTACAACTATCAAATCAAACTTGTCATTAATTTTTTTAAGTGTAGCTACTTTTATCTGCAGTCTGCAATATAAACGTTTAGTGAAATGCGTGTAGGTATGAGTAGTCCACATACAAAGTAGTTGGCCACTTAAAAATCATGGCTTTTAACTAAGATGGCATTAAAAATACATTAAGTTCAAGTTTGTTTATGGATACAACTCCAGGCAAGAGATAAAATGTTAATGTTGGCAAACTTACTTCTGTTACATGTTAATAAAACACAAGAAGCGAAATAATGTGAAATTAAAGATTCTAAAAAACTTAAACATCGAAATAAAATGCGCGGGCATATAAATCATGTTATTGTAATTATCACAACAGGATAGATTCTCTCTCTTTAAAGCCTTTAAAGCTTTTAATTAGACGGCTAAAAACAAATTTATGCTTTATTCTGTGAAATAAGTAGAAAAAGAAGTAGGAAAATTATCCCTTCATGTAGATTCTTCATTCCCTGTTCCACTAGTGTTGAATGAGGGTATATTAAGTTTGTCATTCCGTCTAACACTATTCATCAAAGATCCCATTAGGTGTGTATATATATTCCAAGACCTTGGGGAATTCTAAGTCGATTTAGACTTGTCTGACTGTCTGTCTGCCCGTCTGTTAAAATCTTACTCACTTCTGAACGATTCAACAGAAAAATAATTTTTTGTTTGGTGAAATCCAGCACAATCGATTTAGTAGGAAAAGAGTTGTGAAACAAATGTTGAACAACCTCTCTAAAAAATTAATATTTCTGTTATAAAAACTAACATAAATTGGTCGTTGCACAAATCCGGTTTATATGAATTAAATTTGTACTACCAATTTTCATGAAGATCGGTCCAAAACTTACCATAAGGCTTATATAAAGCCCCTTCTCGAAAAACACTTCATTACTTCTGAGACCTTAAAGTCATTTGTTTTGTAAGACTAGAAATTACACTATCAAGTTTCGTGAAGATCGGTCCATAAAATGCTTTATAACGCTTATTTTCTGGAGACATTTAAATACGCGAGACTAAAACTCAAACTACAAGAATTTTGTAATATTTCATCCAAAGTTGGCCATATGTCCATCTTAAGACCTCCTCCTAAAATTAACTTTAATATACCTAAAACCAAAATTAATCATAATACATTATTGAAATAAAGGCCAATTAACTTTTATATGACTACACGCAGAGAAAAAATATGTTTAAATATGGTTACCACCAAAAAAAATATGTTTAAAGAAAATTTTAAATATATTATGTTTATTTTAACCATATTTTTGTCACCGACAACCATATTATTGTTAAATTAGTCCTCCATCAAGAAGCCACATCCATATTATGGTTGCATCTAAACATGTTATGGTTAAATATGACAA
This sequence comes from Pollenia amentaria, assembly GCA_943735925.1. Taxonomy (NCBI): domain Eukaryota; kingdom Metazoa; phylum Arthropoda; class Insecta; order Diptera; family Polleniidae; genus Pollenia; species Pollenia amentaria. Next base: position 103,792,140 of record OX031010.1, on the reverse strand, counting down.
AAATTTGTTTTTAAATTAACAATAGTATTTTCCTCTCTTCCAAGAGCAACATTCTATGGTTGAAAATCAACCATGCTATTATAAATGTTAAAACAATTTTAGTTATTATTAACCAAAACATATTCGGAAGCAACCATAATATGGTTGTGCCTTCTTGATGGAGGTCTAATTTAACCATTATATGGTTGTCGATGGCAATAATATGGTTCAAATAACCATAGTATATTTATAATTTTTTTTAAAAATATTTTGTTGGAGGTGACCATATTTAAACATATTTTTTCTCTGTGTGTAGAAACAACTTTATGATGATCGGCCCATAAGTTAAAGCGTACTCTGGGAATATAATAAAATACGCCAAAAACCGCAACAATTTATATAACTGTGAGGTCAGGTTTTTAAGGAATAATTCATAAATTTTCATTGATCCCATATAAAGCAACTTCTGAAATATTCTAACTCTGAGTGAAAGTTATCAAAGAATCAGCCTTGCACTTTTACTTTCTTTTAACTGAAATAGTTGCAAATTATTTTATTTGTAGGCAACTTTTTTATTATACAGCTCAGACCCCATAAAGTATATACATTTTGGCTCCTTGAGTAATTCTAAGTCTATTTTGTCATGTCCGTATGTCTGTCCATCCGATGAAACCACGCTCACAGTCGAAAAAATTACAAGAAAAGAACCATTATGGGTTCAAGTGCTTCTAAAAAATCGGTTCTCTAGGTTTAGAATTATAAATCCATATGTGGAACAACCAGCCTAAAAAATTGATAATATTGTTAATAAAAAATAACATTAATGGTAACATAGTGCACGAATTGATATAAGATTTTGCCCAAGTTCGTTCTATATGACTAGAAATTATATTACTTTGTTAAGATCGGTTCATAATTTCCCGAAGGCCCGTAACGCTATAGTAATTAAAATTAGTATGTCATATTTTTTTCACACCGTTAAATTTCGTGATGATCGGTCCATAATTTACCATTCGTCCCATAGAAAGCCACTATCGAAAAACACTTCAATAAGCCAACAAAAACGCTTACAAATTATGCTATTGTAGTAAAATTTGCTCAGTCAGAGTTTCAAAGTACTAAAAACACACTATCAAATTTCGCGAAGATAGGTCCATAATTTACCATAGATCTCATTTAAATTCCACTACTGGAAAACGTTTAATAGTAATTTACCACAGGTCTCATATTTAGCAGGCTTCTGAAAAGCACTTTAAAATGTATAAAACGTTTAAGAAAATTTCACTATCTATATATATAAAAATAAGTCCGTATATGTACGTCGCCGAACTAATCATAAACGCGTCGTGCGATTTCAACCAAACTTATACACTACGTAGGCAGTAGCCCATATATGGTTTATATGAAGTTTGGTTGATATTTTCGGTCTGGGGGCGGAGGGGCGTGGCAAAATCCATAACTGGAGAACGGCTTGACCGATTTGAACGATTTTTTCTTTAAAATGATCGCCTTCGTCCAACTTAGGTTTTTACGGAAAGAAAATTTTGCCCCGCCTACTTTTACGCCCACTTTTTTCGATTTACCTAAAATCAGAAAACGGCTCCATCGAGTTGACTAATTTTTCTTTCAAATGTTCGTATTAATCAACTTTAAGTTTTCATCGAAAGAAAAATTTACCACGCCTACTTTTACGCCCACTTAGTGTAGTAGGAATAAAAAAAAAAAAAAAAAAAAAAAAAAAACAAAGCACAAGGCCAATCATTGACTTTTGCTGGCTTAAAAGGTCATGAACAATTTGATCGAAGCAACAATTTTAAAGGGGAAGTTTAAAGGTGAAGATGTATTGATTCCACGAATTCCCATGATTCCATCAGATTTACCTTTTGAATTCAAAAGACTACAGTTTCCAATACGTCTTGCATTTGCTATTACAATAAATAAAGCGCAAGGGCAATCGTTGGAATTGTGCGGAATTGATTTAGACTATCCTTGCTTTTCACACGGCCAGTTATATGTTTCGCGCTCACGTGTTGGCAAGCCTTCAGTTCTCTTTATCTACACAACAACTCATGGCAAAACCAAAAATGTTGTCTACGAAAGAGCTCTAAGATAGTTTAAGTGATACATAGTATAAGATTGTAAGAAACTAGAATTAAAAGTTGAATAATAGGGAACAAAACCAACTTTAATAAAAACAAGTGTGTTTCTTTTCTTATTTTGTTTTGCCGTGCGAAGCAGGCAACGGGCCCGCTAGTTATATATAAATTTGGTCTCATTGAGGGGTTTTAATACCAGAAAACACTTTGCAAAAGCTTGTGATGATCGGTGATCAAATTCCACTGCTGAAAATAATTTTAATACGGCTAAAATTGTTACGAACTATGATATTTAACTAGAACTAATTCAAATAAAGTTTTATATGACAAATAAAAGCATCTTACTTTCCGATTGTCGACCAATAATTTTACATACCCAGGACAAACTTTTTGAATTTTGGTAATAGGTAGTGGTTATTTCAATCGTTACCTGGTAAGTAGTTGGGCCTGTTTGACTCCTTGAATTACTTGTGGCTCTTTTGAATTACTGGCAGCTAAAAAATAACTAGCTATTTTTTGGCTTTCAGTTAGTATATTGTAAATACTTACAATTCAACTTACTGGTAGTTAAATAATAACTAGATATTTTTGACTTCTAGTAAGTGTATTGTAAGTACTGAATTCTGTGGACAACTCGAACAAAAATAAGTAGTTATTCAGTCGAAAAATAAGTAGTGTTCATTTGTCTCTAACATTACTTGCTAACTAATCAGGTAAGTAAAGTTTTTGCTGGGTAAGTCTAAACTGCAACCAATCCCATATCAAGCCCACTCCTGAAATATTCGAACTTTTTTTTTGTTTCTATACTAATCCCGCGAAGCTTTACGGTTGTCTGCAGATAAGAAACCAGAGTCTCTGGCGGGAATCGAACCCGAAAACCCGGCGCTGATATGCTAGCTCACTACCAACTAGCCTACCGGGGCATCTCTCTACTTACCTGATTAGTTAGCATGTAATGTTAGAGAAATATAAGCACTATTTATTTTTCGAGTTGTCCACAGCATTCAGTAGTTACAATACACTTACTATAAGTCACAAAATATCTAGTTATTATTTAACTTCCAGTAAGTTGAATTGTAAGTATTTACAATATACTTACTAAAAGCTAAAAAATAACTAGTTATTATTAAATTGGCGCTAGTTAATAGACCTAATAAGTAGTTAATGAGTTCGTTACCAATAAGTAAGTATTCAGTACTGAAAATAACACAACTAATAAGTAGTTATTGAGCTGATTATTAGTAAGCAAATATTCAATAGTGAAAATAATAGAAGTAATAAGTACTTACTGAGGTCATTACTAGTAACTACTTATTGAGGTTTTCAGAATAATGGCAATTGTAATGACAACTACTTACCAGGTAACATATGACATAACTACTATCTATTACCAAAATTCATAAAGTTTTTCCTGTGCAATTTTGAATTTTTTAAAATAATCTTTGGAAATTGATTAATATTTCTATTTATACCCATACCACCGGTGACTGTCACACCTGTAAATATTGGTCCTAGACCCACCTTCAAGTATGTCGAAAGCTCAAAATCCATTTCTGAGTCGATCTAACGCTGTCCGCTGGCAGGCTGGCTGTCCATGTAAATAATAATTCTTTCCGGAATAGAGCCTTTCTGCTCATAAACCATCTTATAATGGTGGTAAAGGGTGGTCCAACCCAAACGAACGATGTTAATTATAAATAAAACAAAATTAAATAGAAGGATCCATGACAAATATGCGTGTAGTATAATTTAATGCGAGTAAAAGGAAATATTCCTTTATCAAATATAAAATAAAAATACATAAAAGGGTATTTTCCTTCAGTAAAAATTACTTTATTTTTATAAACTTGTTTGTTAATTTATGATATACACTGATTAATTTATTCACTGTTACTTATTTTTTAATTTGTGTAATTTATACACTATTGATTGTTCATATTTATTAAATATATTGATTTTTGGTATCAATTTTGTCGGTAAGCAATTCTAAGTAAATATTTTACTACTTGTAATTTTTCATGTTGCATAGCGTAAGTTTACATAAGTACATTCATATGACAGTTTTAATATTTTTTATTTGCTACGCAACAAACGATAAAAACCCTTGAGACATCTTTGTATTGCAATATCATCAGATTTAATAAGTATTTTATGTATTTCGTTATTGTTACATCAATAATTTGCTCTTGAATAAGTTTGAACTGTAGTTTTATACATCAAAGTTATTTATTGATAGAAATAATGAATAGTGATACAGATACATGCATCCCGGAAATAGTTGTTTAGTGGGAATCATTAAAAATTCAATACTATGGCATTTATTTAAATTTTTGTATTATAAAATCGTTAGAATGATTTGTCAACTCTCCTGGCTCTTTTTCTTCTGAACGTTCGTTCCCATTGATGTTTACTTACAAGCTTAGACTGGTAAAAGCAATAACCAAAAGCTTACAGAAAGGCTTATTGTATATAATATTACTTTTAAGACCCAATTCATACGTTGCAAGTCTATCGATAAACTTATCACATATTCTTGAATCAGCTTCGGCGTTCAAGCAATGCTTGCCTTGTTACTGAAATATTAATTTTTATGTATGAAGTACCCACATATCGTGCGATTTTTACGAATTAGAAAACAAAACATCAAGCTGAATACTTGTTTCTTTCCCCCTCGTCTTTCTTGCCAATAAAGTAGCAAGCTGATCAATAAGATTTGCAACGTATGAATTTGAACTAAGGAATATATCGCACTTGTTCCTCGAAACAGAGTCAACACAAAATTTATAAATTTTCAGTAGAGACAAAAAACTTTTTTTTTTATATGTATTTTTATATTACAAATGGGGATAAAACTGCACTTTTTAGGCAAAATACTAGAGAAATAGATCTAAGATTTTTACAGTGGGTAGATATGACCACTGTTTATCGTTTTCTTGCAAAAAGTGAATATTGAAAAATTTTGAGTTGACGCTGTTTAGAGAAACAAGTGCGATATATAAAATAAATATTTGGATCTAGAGATGTTATCAAAGTGATAGTTTAATGTTTGACCATCCTAATGTTCACAAATTGTTAGTGCATCTAAAACTATTTATCGAACATTGTCATTTTAGAATTTCAATCATTTAAACTTATGGTTATTTCTAGATAACATCAGAATTTTAATAGAATAAATTAATAAATCAGCATTATTTCAAACATTTTTTATCCACGAACAAGATTATATTATAAGGTAAAAATTCATATAAGTTTCTTTATGCCAAAAATTATCTAGATCAATACAATATTGGCCAGGAACAAGTGGGAAAGAAGATATACTATCCAGAATCGGGAAGGCAAATAGCGCATTCTTCCAGTTACGAAACATATAGAAATCTACAATATTATCAACAGAAACGAAATTCAAAATTTTTAAATCAAATATATTGTCAGTACTGCTTAATACCTGTGAGACATGACTGACAATATATGCCCTCACCTCTAAGTTTCAAAGCTTCACAAACCGTTTCCTACGGTATATATATATATAATAAACATCTGCATAAAACTTAATAATGATGTTCATGAAACTTTCATTATAATTTTGTATTTGTTTCGTTTGTATTCATTAAGATGCATAACTACGAAATGAGAGCAACAAACACACGAAATTTAAGAGACGAATAAGATGCAGTTTTTTTTGTTTACTTAAACAAGAGAATATGAATACTAACAACTCTGAAACAAAACAACCACTGAATAAATGTCGAATAAGTTCATGAAAAACACATTTATTTTAAAGTCAGTATTGCCAGTTGAAAAACATTTGGAAGATAAAAAACAAAAATAACAATAAAGAGTAAAAGCAACAAGATAAGGAAGTACATTAATATTAAAATAATAAAACTAAAACAAATTTGACTTTGTTTTCAATGTTAATTAATTGTTTTTAATGTAAATTTTTAAACTTCACAAAAATTTCATTTTATTTTATTTTCAAAAACATTTTTCAGCAATATGTTTTGCTTGGAAGTTCATAAAAAAGTTGTTAGGAAAAAAATTTAAATATAATTTAAAAAATGCTTTACAAATTACATACATTATTGTAAAGGTAACAAAAAAGAAAAAATTACATAAATTTACTTAGTGGCAACATTGCTCTTGAGTATTTATATAAAAAAAGGGAAGGAGTGAAAACTGTAAAACAAAAGTCGTTTCATTGAACAAAGTCTTTGTGCTTGCCATGTGAAACGAAATGTGTTTGCTAGTAGCTTCAATAAAACAACAGTTTGTTCAGTGGTCTGAATTTTATTTGAATACGAACTTCATTGAATAAACATTTCAGTATGTTCATGAATGAAGTTATTCATACAGCCCATTAATATATAAATTGGCCCAATGTGAGAAGCAATGACAATTTTTATAGGAAATGTAAAATTCAGCCAATTATCGCAATTTCGAAGGAAAGAAAATGGAAGTGGATCGGACATAACCTAAGAACGGATATAGAAGAAATATGCCGACAAGCCCTATAATGGATCCCACAAGGCTACAGAAAAAGATCGACCAAAAACCACCTGGAAGAACTTTTTCAAAAAGATATAAAGAAGTGCGGTATATCGTTGAACGGGATTAAACCGAAGGCATCCGACAGAATAACCTGGAGAAACTTTGTAGACCCCCTATGCTCCGATAGGAGTAAAGTGGATTGAAGAACTTACAATATCTATATGAGAGACCTATGATCAATGCTGGACCCACCAGCACAAAACTTTTTCATGAATAAGTAACAATTATAAGTTATCGGTATCGTCGCCAAATTTAATATCAATTTTTGAAGGAAGTTATGGCATTAAAAGCTATTTTCGGAAGTAGTATTTGTATGGGAGCTAAGTCAAATAGACACCGATTGCAATTAAATTTGGCAAGATGATTTAGAATGAAGTGAAATAAATTTGTGGGCACAAAGACCTTATTGCTATATGAATATATAAGGAGGCTATGTGAAATTATGAACCGATTCGCACCACTTTCAATGTGTAACAATTAGAATCTATGTATCTGTACTTTGCACACGGACATCGTAAGATCAACTCAAAATATGATTTTAAGTCGATCGGTATAGTAAAATGTGGGTTAAGGACCAATATATTTTAAGGTCTAACAAACATTAACACAAATACATATTACCCTGTTCCCTATTGTGTAGTGGGTATACAAAATAGTCGGCCACGTCTTGTTATTACTGTATTTACAAAATAGTTTTTAAAAGTGGACCGTTTTAATGACCCATTGGTATTTAAAGGCCTACTTGCTTAAAAATTGTTATAAGGCTAGGATTTATATAACAGTTTTTTGTGCCGAATTTTATCCAGATATCGACTGCTTTATGAGATTCTTTCGTCTTAAAGAAGTGATGTTACGGATGGTAATTTGGTTATGGTAATGGTTTAAGAACTTTAGAATACCGTAGGGAATTACAGTCTATTTTACTCGTTTATAATTGCCCTGATTTGTTATCTTTAAAACCATTCAATGTACCAGCTAGAAACTTAAGGATAATTGACACATTTAATGTTCCAATTCATCGTACTAATTATGCTCTTAATAGTGCTTTAACAAGGGCATTTTATAGCATTAATATATTGAATGTATGCCTTAAAAAGAATTTTAAATCGCATATTGAATTTTGCGCATAAAAAGATAATTTTAAGGTTTTTCTTTTGAGTGTTTTATAAATTTTTTAAACATATGTACATATTTCATTTATTTACATGTTATTCAATATTGAAATATATTATTCTATGTAAGTTTAAGTGTAGTTGCATAGTCTGTAAGGAATTTTGTTTTCCATAGACTGAAATAAATAAATAAACCTGATTCTAATTAAACCTGAAATTATTAAAAAATTTAATTGATAACGCCCAAGTCTGAGCCAGCCATACAACGAGACATCATTATATCGATTTAGTCCAATATTTTGCTGGGTATAAATAAGTCCTTTAAATATGTCTTTAATATGTACATATAAATGACAAAAACATTTTTCATAGACTGACATGCATTTTTAGTTGTTACATATTCGTACATACATAAATATTTTTGAAAATATTTAATGGAAACTGTTTGTGCAAACAATGAAAATAAACCCCATTTTGCAGAGATATTTCTTGGTACTATGATTAATTCTACAATAAAAAAAAATTTAAGAAAAATATGAAATCTAAAAATAAAAAAAAATTAATTGGGAGGATTATATACTGCCGGTAAACGAAACTTGTGACACATACTTTACAATTAAACTGTGCAATATTTTATTTTTAATATATTAGAACATGCTCAAATAAAAATAAGAAAAAAAATAATTTTTTTTTTTTATTATTATCATTCCTACTTTCATGAGTCTATTGCTGCTAATACGCCATAATTAAGGCGATTCTTTGCATAATTCTAGAAACCCTTTCCAGAATATTATTTCCGCGCTTTTTTTTTTTTTTTTGTTGTCATTTCTCAAAAATCCGAGACAAAACTGAACTGTTAATCTAAAAAATGTACAATGGAAATGCGCCGTTATTTCTTAATATTAGTTAAAAGAACGTATGATGCAATTCTTAAAAAACAACAGTATTTTAAGCAGTTGAGCAACGGTTAAAATGTTGAATTTTTTTTATAAAGAGATCTTAAAATTATCGAATTCGATAGTCGTAGATAAATATCGATGTATCGATATATGGGTATTTTTGATATTGGCTATATATATCGATTATAATTTTTTTAAATATCGATATTTTGATATATCAATATTTATTGCCCATCCCTAATGTCAAATGTTAGTATGATAGCATAACAAAAGCAGCAACTTCCATTGGATATTGCTATCTATTCTTATATCGAAACTTATTGACCTTAGATTTAATCTGGATAAAGTATGGCCAATTTCGAGCATAACAAGAATTTTACAAATGTAACAATATGGCATTAAAAGATGGATTACATTTAACAAAATCGCGTTGAAAATTTTTTTTTGTTTAAGATTATAGCAGAAACAAAATTGTAAAATATTGTGACTTTTTTTGCCAGTAAATAATTTGGGTTTCAAATAAATCTTTTTTTCATGGGGGAAATTGCAGATTTACTACTCTCCTAAAGTCTTCATCGTCTTGTGTTCCGATAGTATTAATTAAAGTTACTTATTCTTCTTGTAAAAGAAAACTTTAATGTTGTTCTTATTTGAATGTAAATTTTAAACTTTATGAATTAGGAAAAAGAATCCTTCCCTCTCTCTCTCTCTACAAAAAAAAAAAAAAAAATTATGTATATAATTGTTTAAGATTAATTTCCGAAATACATTAAAATTGTAAATCCATTTAGTTAACGACATACAATCTTTACATATACAAATTTTCATAAAAACGAAATGTTTAATCAAAGATTCTTATCACATGAAAATGTAAAATTCCTGTTTACAAAATTTTACAACTCTAGTGCCATTCCATAAATGCCTCTGTGTCTGGGAGTTTTGACTGGCAAAAGGAATAAATAAAAAAAAAACTTTAACAAATACAAGTTGCCGATGTACTTTTCATACACAAACTTTAATACGAGTACACCCAGCAAGCATTTTGTATCGTAATCGCATCTTTAAGGAATCTGTTACAAGAGCAAAATAACCGCCAATAAAATGAGCTAATTTTTCAATCGTAAATGATACTTTCGTTGCGAGAAAATTGTACCCTATCGACGAATCATCTCAAAGAATCACTTGTGATACAATTTGCTAATTCCTTTTCGATTATCTGAATGAATTATATGTGTATAAATTATTTTTAAATTCAAAACATTTAGAAATCATTCTTTGCACCTACATTTTAATGAATCATATATGCATCCTTTTTTAATCGCTCAAGTGATAAATTTGTTTTTAATCATCAAAAGTTATATAAGAAGAATAACTAAGGAATCACAAAAAATGATCACCCAAATGCTAGCTGGGCATGAATATGATGATAATGTGAATGTGTGAGGGTTTATAGAACTACAGGTATGAACGAATATGTTTAGCGTTATATAGACAAAATATCTTACACACAAACATTTGCATGGAAAAATGAGCGGATTGTAAATGAATGTATTCATTTGCTAAAAGTTAGCAAAAGCGTTGCTTTTTATTTTAGTTCATGCCAGTGCAGCCAGAAGTAGGGAGAAAAACCCTTAATCAGGGTTTCTCCACTGAAATAGTGCGTTAGGGAAGCTCGGAAAGATTTTTAGTTAATTTTTTTTAATAATTATACTTACAGCCTGGCCCACGATATCGACCGCTATCGTTCGCTTACATTTCCAACGATAAACTGCTGATTTGCGGCACAATAACCATTTTCCTCACGAGAAGTCGATCTGCAATGCATGCGAACGGTAACGTAACAGTTTGGATTCAAATTTGCGGCCCCTTAAGAAATATATTGCGACCACAAATGTCAAAATCACTCACTTGTGGTTGTCGAAAGAGGCATTTTGAGGCATTTTAAAATATTAAACGTATTTTTGCTTTACACACCAACACTAACATTTTATTTTATAATTTTACCCAGCTAGCATTTCCAATCGTGTGAGAGTCTACTTGGAATCTCATGAAGATCCTTTTTGATCGTCGGCGTGCTCATATTTTAATCGTAGAAGATTCCTCGCATGGGAGAAACTGTTACACAAGCGCTTACATGTATCGTAGAGGAAATCGCATGAGATGTTTGCTTAATTTTTATTCTGCAATATCGGAAAATGTTTAAATAATTAAAGATATCAAAAATTTTTTTTCATACCACTGCTGGCTTTAATAATATTAACAACAGAAAAAAAATTAATGTCAAAAAAATTTATTTATAAATTTTTAGTTTGTGAAGAATAAAAACATTTTGCTAAAGCAAATAAACAAAATGTGTTGGAAAAAATTATTAATTATGTGTTTGTGTCATAAAATTAAACAAAAAGTGTTATATTGTGAAAAATTTAAAATGTTATTATTAAAATTTTGTTTTGTTTTTGTTGTTTTTATGTATGTTGAATTCACACAGAACATATATGTGTGAGGGATGAACTATAAACTTGAGAACGATCTCTCGAGTCGGCATAATAGTTGTATACTATGCCCCTGCATTATATAAAATAATTGAATAACGTAAAATAACTGAAAAGTCATTTGTTTTTACGAAATTCGTTGGTTATTTCTTTGATAGTTAAATTATATAAAAGGTGTGTGTGAAACGGTAGCAAATTTTTTATTATTTCAAATATATTTATTTGTTATTAAAAGAAGGAGGTTTTCATGTCGGTTGTATGTTGCTTTGTATTTGTTAGTTACCGCATAACTCCATCATTTGCAAATCGATTTGTTTTGCCTTTTAATAGGGCGTGTCAACAGATTGTACATACAAAAAATTTTGAAAATCAGACAGATAATTCGTCTGTCTGGAAATTTTAATTTTCAGCTACTCCATAATTTTAAACAAATTTTTAGAATTCTCACTTGCTTTTAATAGGATTTGCTAGCAGGTTGCAACTGTGAAAAAATATTGAGGAATTTTTAAAGGTTGCACAGTTGATTTTTTCTCTACTGGTTGGAGACAATAAACAGATATTTTATGCTTTTTTAAGCTTAAAGGAAATTTCTTTTAAATTTTATAAAAATGGAGTTTTTAGGTAACCCAAATCCTAATAAGCTGATTATGGAATTAATGATTTAGCAAACATTGATTGGTTTTTTCTAATTACACTAACATAATATGTTTTTGCCTTGGCAATATAATAAAATGCTTGCAATATAAATGTACCTAATTAGCGTTCTGTAGTCTATTGCTGAATTTTAAATGTATTTCTTTATAAAAAAAATGATTTTAATTTTATTAGAGACTGATATCAACATGCACAAATTATAATAACGAAATACGTTATGAATAAAAAAAATATACATGTAATTTTTTTTGATCTTGTAATAGCTTTTATAAATATGCAACAACGGCTAAAAAGAAAAGTTTGACCAAAACAATGAGTGTAAATATGCTTTTCGTACCAGTGGCGATTTCAACTCAAAATTTAAATTCGGCGGCGGCTTGGAAGCGACTTTGAGCTGCACGAACTGGGAGTATGTCTATAATAATTGTGTGGTTGTCAAACATGTCTACGCTATTACCAAAATTTATACTAGCCCCCTGGGTTAGTGAAATTTTATTCACCTCAACAGTGTCAAAATTTCACTTTCATGAGTTCTTTGCTACCGTTTCACAGACGCCCAAAATAACTGAAAGTTAATTTTTTTACGGAATTTACCATGAATTTGTGACAGTAAAAATTAAAGGAACTTTTCGTTAAAAATAAAAGAAAAATAAGTAGACCGGGTTTTAACTGAATATTCATTTATTTTATATTATTTATATTACAATTTCAGTTAATTTTATGTAACGGGTGGTTAAATTTTAAGGGCCGATGTTGAATGTGAACCACACCTAAACGTCAGATTTTATTCTGCATTTCATTTGACATTTCTCAATTTCAGACTAACTCAATTTGAAGCATGGAAAGATACACAATCGAGCAACGCGTTAAAGTTATTTAGGCTTATTATGAAAATGGGCGTTCAATTCAAAATGCATATCGTGAAAATCATCTTCAGTGATGAGGCAAATTTTCACCTCAGTTGATTCATCAATAAGCAGAAGTGCCGCATTTGGGCGAATGATAATCCAAGAGTGATTGTCGAAAAACCACTGCACCCACAAATAGTGATTGTTTAGTGCGGTCTATGGGCTGGTGGCATCATCGGTCCGTATTTTTTTTTCCAAAATGATCCCGGTCAGGCAGTTACTGTGAATGGTGTTCGCTATTGTGAGATGATAACGAACTTCTTATGGCCCGAATTGGAAGATATGGATGTGGACGATATGTGGTTTCAACAGGATGTAATCCTCTTTTGTGCGACAAATTCAATGGCCGTGTTGTCTCATGTCGTGGCGATGTTAATTGGCCGCCAAGATCATGTGATTTGACACCGTTGGAATTCTTTCTTTGGGGTAATTCGAAAGAAAAGATAATTCGGCACATTAACGGCATAGAACCTCAATAATGTCTCAGCGTCATCGAAAGTTTGGACCATCGGATGGAGGTGTGCCGCCGAGGTCGCCGCGGCCATTTTCCGATATTTTATACCATACATAATTAAACCATACCAATATTATCATAATAAAAAGAATTGACAATAATTTCCTAATTAATTTGTGTCTTATTCAAAATCATAAATTGTGTCTTATTCAAAATCAGCATCGACCCACCCTTTACAAAATATTGTGAGTGTATTTGTCCATAGCCTCCACACAAAGACCACTCTCCTAGAGTCTCATCCACCGATATAAATTTGTTAAGATTGTAAAATTGTAATAAAGATAAAGTTTTGTTTTATGAATACAAAAGCCTTTAAAAAATGGCTAAACTTTAAGACCATTTGTCCAATACGAGCCCCCTTACTAAAAATCACTTTTTCCATTATTTATTTATTGAACTTCAAATATTACATTATGAACTAGAAATTATAAGTCAAATCTTATTCTAAGTCTTGAGTTTACATCCTGCAAATATCCTCATCTGATCGTGTAAATGCTGCAGTATCTCTTTTTCAACTTTCCCTTTGCCAAAGTTTGTTTTAGTAGTAGGTCCATACCAAATTTCCCCACATGTGTCTTCTAATAATTCTCTAGTGTCTAAATCGTTATTCATAATTCTAAAAAAAAATTTGCTTAAAAATCGGAAATGGATTTTCTTGGAGATTATTGCCTATGAATCTCAAAAGGGGCTCCAATTAAAAAATAATTGGTATAAAGTAACAACTGATGTTAGAGCACGTGACTGGCCCAACTATGCGTTTTATCTATTTCTAAATAAAAAAGTTTTATGACTTTAAAATTCTGCAAAACATTGAAACACAGTATCCCATGTGCAACCCTCTACAGTAATGCAAATAAAAATTGTTTCTCCAATACCACTTATAATATATTTTTAAGATTTTTTTTATTTTATTTTTATTTTATCTGACAAATACAAAAACGAAATGAAACGTATGTCTGCCTTAAAGGTAGAATATCTTTATTTTTATTTCATGCTACAGCTCTTCGTTTTGTTTGAGATTTTTTGCAGTTAACAGAGAGAAAAGCAAATGCTATCGAAATAAACGAGTATACGGAACTTTTAATTTTAATTTTTGAGTTGATTTGGAAAAATTTTTAGGAAATGAAAATGGAAATTGGTTTGAGGATTTGTTTTAGTACCTGAGTGTCTCTGTGTATGATTTCTTCTTTGTATGAGTGTTTCCTGTGCTACCATTGCTTTAGATTCCCATGTTAGCTGCTTTCGACATTTAGCGCCCGAATTTTATTTGGCACTGATTTCATGCTTTAGTAACTTCAATATCCTTATGGCAAACAAAAGTAATAATAATACTAACAACAACAACAGTAACTTAAACACAAACATTGAGAGAATGTGGAAAACAGCATTTAGCCAAGTGTTGCTTTCCAACCTGAGGCTCATCGCATCGCAGTCACCAAATTCGAAAAAAAAACAAAATTTAAAGTGTTGCAGAGGGGCTTTCAAGCAACATTTATTGCTCCACAGAATTTAAACGTTCAACAAATTTAATGTTTTTGTAAATGTATTTTAGTCTTTAAAGTAAGAGTGTGTGTTGGTGTATTGATGTATGTGTATTAGAGTTATTATTTCCATATTCAAATTTCGCTTTGATTTGTTTTAACTATTTATGTTTGGTTGAAAAGTTTAGCAAACAAATTTTGTATCGGGGGATGCATCGTGAGGTTTGACTTATAATGTAAAATAAAACACATAAATTTGAAAGTGAACTTAAAATTTTTATTATCGGTTAAAAGAACAATTTATGTCATTTACTGTTTAAAAATTGCTTTGGGTACGTTGGAGGATGTCATTCGGAAGGTCCAATTATGAGCGACTCGTTCGAGCATAGCGACTTTTATCTTGCCACTAACACGAGTAATGTTGACTTCCAAAGCATCAACCTTAGCGATGTTGACACGAGGGCTCGCCGAGAGGCTTTAAGGTCGAATACGACAAGCCAAGCTGCTGAGAACATTACGATCTTCGTGTACACTCTGTCGAGTATCATCCACTTATGAAAACTGGGACTCAAATTTGTGAATGGTGCTGGCATTAGTGGTTTCAGTAGGTCGATTATATGCATCGTAAGTTCCTTGAATACGAAAAA